>CATIWR010566457.1:0-55191 GCA_949677035.1 Omphalea diandra | reverse complement strand
CTGAAATAAAATTTAATGCAAAAGAGTGAGCTTGCATACTCAGTAAGTAAATGCATAATGATACTTCAATCTCAAATAACATAACAAACATTTAAATATTAATAACTCATCATCATATCTATGCACGAAATAAAGAGTTTTTACTTTTAAAGGCCACATAGGCTATCAATATCACTACCACAAAGACTTTCATTTTTTATTATCACATAGGCTATAAATATTGTTGCCACACAGGCTATAGATATCATTACCACACAGGCTATTTTATTTTATTGCCATACAGACTATTTTATTTTATTGTCACACAGGCTGTTATATTTTATTGCCACACAAGCTATAGATATCATTGCCAAATAGGCTATAGAATGTTATTGTCAAACAGGTTGTTATATTTTATTGCCACACAGGCTATAGATATCATTGCCACACAGGCTATTGAATGTTATTATCACACAAGCTGTTATATTTTATTGTCATACAGGTTATGAATAGTGTTACTTGCCAACAACATCAAGTATTATTCATTCAACAAATCAACTATAAATCGACCAAAATTTTAGGAATATAATGCCTACTAATGACACCCATAACTTTGGCAACTCATATCACCACATACTCTCATTCCCAAGTCATAATTTATCAACGTTTCATGAAAATAAATAAATCAAGAGTATAACAATCTTTTGATTAATGTAATCCTTAATATCATCACATTAAACAATATTTCATTCCATTGAGTATATGTTCATGGCATTTAACCAATCACACGTATAGTACCATTAGCTATTTACTTACCTCCTCCTTCAAGCATATTAAGCTGTGGACGGTCCCAGCTGATTCCTACTATTTTCGCCAATGCCTCAAGGACCTATTTCAAGACACCAAATCAATCCATGATGATAAAGTAAGACTTTCATCTTGTTATGCAACTATGGCATGATTCATGCAAGTGGACCTAGTGTTTGTGCATATTTTCCTTATATGGCAGCCTGAGCTTGCTATACTCTCACAGCAATAACTCCAAATATACTCAAAAAATTTACTTGATTCCTTTTTTCAAATAAACTAGACACATAATTATACAATATATTCAAATTTCAAGCCAATATCAAACACACAGAAAATGTGGTGAATTTTTTAATTTTGCCCTATTGCAATGTCATCTCAGTCTAAGTAGGTCTTACATTCTTAGGTGTATCTCAAATTGTATGGAACCAGTTTCAACAATTGTCTACCATCAATTACAAAACATATAAAGGAACATTTTTCATGTTTCACTCATTGCCTAATTCAGTCTATAAAGTCACCAAAACAAAAGACCAAATCTTAGGGTGAGCAGGTTTGTAACATGTTGACAACAGTCAAGATGAAGGGACAATATCTCAACAACCATGCTAGATTTAGAAAAAAAATATTTCACAGGAATGTAGATCAAACATAAATATAAAACTTTTAAGTTTGGACCATCATCAAATTTTGAATCCATAGTCATCAAATTCTTAGAAAATAGAATTAAAAGAAAGGTGAGGTTTCATCCGGATACAGGGTCAGTACCAATCAATGAGTCATATCTCTTTCCACACAGTAAATCAATCAAAAATATTTACAAGTATTTACAGGGGATATAAAGCTACAAATTTTTGTTTTGTACTTTGTCAAAATCAGAACATAAGCCCATCAAAATATAAGAAAATAGAAAGACTAAGGTCATCCTGGTTGGTTGTGAACCAGCCCTAATGAAGGAGCCACAACTCCTCACACACACTAAATCAAGCAAAACTATTTCATATGCATTTATATGGGATATAAAGCTACAACTTTCATATTTTAAACTTTCCCTAATTCCTCTTCTAGGGTTATGAAATCGTTGTTACAAAATCCTGCTCTAACAGCAAAATCCAACACAAATAGCTCTTGTTCTCTTGAATTTCAATTTCCATCCAAGAGCTCTACCTCAATTACTCCATAATTCTCACTAACCATGCATGATTAACATGTCATGAGAGATTAATTTTAGTTGAAAAGAAGATAAATTAACTTACCTATTGTCCCAGAATTAGAAAACCTTAGGACTCTTTCATAGTCAGCCTACACTTCTTCCTCTCCTTCTTCTTCTTCTTCTTCTTCTTCTTCTTCTTCTTCTCCTCTTTCTTTCTTCCTTAGCTCTCTTTCTCTCTTCTGCTATAACTTACATCTAACCCTTTAATTCTGATTGTAAGGGTTAAAAAATCCTCTTGTAAGCCTATTGCAATAAGATAAAATCATGGTGTTGCATTCCTATTAGTTGGAAGTTCATTTTCCTCTTTTAGTCCCTCTTCTTTCACTTTCCTCTTTTAGTCCCTCTTCTTCACTCCTTAAGCACCTTCATCCATCTCCTAATTTCTAGATGCTCCTTATACTTTAAAATAAGCTCTATAACACCATTATTTATGATGTTATAACAAGCACATAACATAAAATAATTTGTCATGCAACTATACAAACATTACATATATGTTCAAGTGTCCCAAATGCAATGGTGCAAGTGTCATTATCGTGCTTCTACACATGTCCAAATGATTATTTATCGAACGCATATATTCAAATATAACGTAATTAAAATGCATATGATTTGGGTTAAGGATGTTACACTTCATTTCTTCTATAAGAAGTGACCATGGAAAGAAATTTCAAAATGAGTCTTTTGAAACTTATTGTTTAGAAAATGGAGTTTTTCACAACTTTTCAACTCCTAGAACACCACAACAAAATAGTGTTATAAAAAGGAAAAATAGAATACTAGTAGAAATGGCTAGAACCATGCTCAATGAGTATTTTTTACCGAATTACTTTTGGGCCGAAGCCATTAATACTTCGTGTTATATTACAAATAGAGTTTTTAAAAGACCCATTCTCAACAAAACATCTTGTGAGCTATGGAATGATAGAAAACCTAAGATATCATACCTAAGAGTATTTGGATGCAAGTGCTATATATTGAATACCAAGGATAATCTTGGGAAATTTGATTTTAAGACCAATAAAGGTATATTCTTAGGCTATTCCACCTCTAGCAAGGTTTATAGAGTCTTTAATAAGAGTTTTATGGTAGTTGAAGAGTCTATGGATGTTGTTTTTAATGAATCTAGTAAACTTGATCTTAGAAAAGGTATTTTTATTGATGATCTCATAGGTGACATTGAAAAATTAGAGTTGAAAGACACTACAGTAAAAAAGGATAAAGATAAGGAAGAAGATGAATCATCAAGAGTAGATGAGGAACCATAACATCAACAAGAAGTTGAACTAAGTTAAGATCTACCTAAGAATTGGAGATTCTCCAAGGATCACCCCAAATATTTGATTATTGGTGATACCTTTAATGGTGTAAGTATTATATCTCAACTTAATCTTTTAGATAATAATCTTGCTTTTGTTTCTCAACTTGAGCCAAAATCCATTAATGAGGCTCTTGATGATGAAAGTTAGGTGATTGCCATGCAAGAGGAACTCAACCAATTTGAGAGAAACAAGGTATAGGAACTTGTCCCTAGGCCTAAAGAACATCCAATTATAGGTTGCAAATGGGAGTTTAGGAACAAGTTAGATGAGTAAGGTTTCATCAATAGGAATAAAGCTAGATTGGTTGCTAAGGGTTACAATCAAGAGGAAGGCATAGATTATAATGAAACACTTGACCCCCTTGTAAGATTAGAGGCCATTAGGATTCTTTTATCCTTTACATGCCATATGAATTTTAAACTTTTTCAAATGGATGTAAAATATGCATTTTTAAATGGAGTAATTGAGGAGGAAGTTTATATTAAACAACCTCCTGGTTTATAGTCTCATAATTGTCCTAATCATGTTTTTAAATTGAACAGAGCCTTGTATGGATTGAAACAAGCTCCAAGAGTTTGGTATGAAAGGCTTAGTTCATTTCTTTTGAAAAATAATTTTGATAAAGGAAAGGTAGACACTATATTGTTTGTTAAAGACATAAGCATGATACACTTATTGTATAAATTTATGTTGATGATATCATTTTTTGTGCTACTGATGAATCTCTGTGAGGATTTGGCTAAGTGTATGACTAGGAAATTCGAAATGAGCATGATGGGAGAGCTCAAGTCCTTTCTTGGTCTACAAATCAAGCAAACCAAAGAAGGAATCTTCATCAAACAAGCCAAATACACAAAGGAGATACTCAAGAAGTTTGGCATGGATAGTTGCAAAGTATAAAAAACCCCCATGAGTGGTACTATCAAGTTGGAGAAAGATGAATCGAGTAAGATGGTAGATGAAAAGAGATATCGAGGTATGATTGGATCTCTACTTTATCTAACTACTTCTAGGCCTAATATTATGTTTAGTGTATGCATGTGTGCTAGGTTTCAATACTCTCCTTAAGAATCACATTTAAATGCTGTTAAAAGAATTTTCAAATATTTTCATGGCATATTAAACTTAGGTTTATGGTATCCTAGGGACTCATCTTTTAGTCTGATAGGCTATTCGGATGGGGATTATGCAGGTAGTCTTTTAGATAAAAATAGCACTTCTGGAACTTGTCAATTTATAGGACAATGTCTAGTATCTTGGTTTAGCAAAAAGCAAGTTTTGATTGCCTTATCCACCGCGGAAGCTGAGTACGTAGCTGCGGGTTATTGTTGCACCCAAATCCTATAGATGAAACAACAATTAAGGGATTTTGGCAAAGTTATTGATCATATTCCCATTAAATGTGATAACACTAGTGCTAACAATCTCTCTAAGAATCCCATCCAACACTTTAAGAGTAAACACATAGACATTAGACACCATTTTATCAGAGATCATGTCCAAAAGGGCGATGTTGTATTAGAATTTATTGATACAAATCATCAACTTACAGATATTTTCACTAAACCACTCAATGAAGAAAGATTGAAATTCATTAAGAGAGAATTAGGAATGCTTGATGGAAGCTCCCTAAAGTGAAAATTTTGTTCTTATGTGTTGATTATATAAGTGTTGATTGTTTTTTTCTTTCAAGATGTCTTGTGCTTTTCTGTGACATGTTGCAATTAATTTAGCAACAACAAGTGGATCACAACTTTGAATTTTTCAAAAACTTAATTCTTCTTCTTATCTTGTTGCCTTGCAATTCACGGTCGCCATTCATCTTTCACGATCACGAATTAATGGTCCATGTCACCCGGATGGCAATAGTCAATTCATGGTCATGACAATCACCCTCCATCATGAATTTAGTCTACATTTCAAACTTCTTACTGTTGCTAGTGTGTATTCTTGAGGAATTTTTGTCTGTTACTGACATTTTCCAGAAATTGTGATCGCAATTCCTTAATTCACGGACGCGAATTTGAGTAACAGCCAAGTCATTAAGTTATTTAACTGCCAACCATTTCCAACTCTTCATAAATCCAATTCTAGCCATTTTCACACCCCTTCAATGGCTATATAAACCGCCTAAATAGTGATTCTTGCCATTTCATCCTACTTTAAATCAATTCTCTTTCCAAAACTCTCTAAATTTCCAAACTTTCTATGCCTTCTCACATGGCTCCTAAGAAAATTTCAAGAGTAAAAAAGGGTCAGGATGTGGCTCAACCTTTTGCACCCCCAACACATCTACTAATGAAGGGCATCACAAAAGAGGAGAAGGAGCGTTTCAAAGCCAACTCTTCAAAAATCATCCTCCCCAACAAAATCCCTTCTACATTTCTGTCGGAGACTCTTTGAATCAACGCAGAAATTTGTGCATTCCTATCGAACTTGGGTTGGAATGAGTTCATCTTTCGGGATGAAGCCGATTATGAAGAAGTCATTAAGGAATTCATGTGCACAATTCAACTGAGTTGCAAAATAGAATCACGAGCGGGGCAATACGGGTTAGTCTTTCGAGCTTTTAATGATCCATACTTTATTACCTTTGAACAACTTTCCCCCCTTTTTAACCTTCAAGTCAGAGAAAATATCCTTTTCATTATCTCAACTCTTGATGTCATCTATTCTGAATTTTGGTCAGAAATTTCTATTGAAATCAAACACAACCTGAAAACATCCCTAGCCAAATATATAAAAACCCTACCTTTTTGGACACTCCATCGTATCATCACTTTTTCCTTAAATGCTAGAGGTGATGGTAATGAGAAAGTGTCTCAAAAGGAATTGGCCTTTTTATTCTGCCTTGTCAAAAATAAACTTATCCAAACCCGTTGGTATCTTGTGGATCAATTAATCCACATGAACACCAAACCGAAAAGCCAATTCCTTCTTCCTTCATATATAATAGCCATCTATCACTTCGTAAAGGCACTTGATGAGGAAAATGAAAAATTCCTCACCAAGAAACTCCTCCCTTCTCATAATTTTATTGACCTTACCTATTTAATAAATGCCAAAGCTATACACCCGGACACATATGCTTATACCTTAGGTGCTTTTGGGGCTAAGAAAATGGAAACTTTCCAAGCCTCTAAAAGGAAGAGGCTCTTCATTGAAGAAGGAGCCCTACCAGTCCCCCCTCCTCAACCAAAACCCAAATCCAAACCATCTTTTGCCACTATCAACCACAAATTGGATAAGATGATGAGAATGATAAACAGACGATTCCTTTTTCTCTCACATCTTCGTAGTGACATGGTGGATTTGCAAGAAAAATTAAGTGTTCCTCCTTGCCATCTTTCGGATTTTACTGAATTCGAAGATACCCAAGAAGAAGAAGGCAATGAAGAAGTTGAGGATGGAGATGAAGCAGAAGGTGGAGACAATGAAGAAGAAGAAGAAGAAACTTTTAGAGATGATGATGAGTCTCTAATATTCTAGAATAGAATTTCTTTGTATTTTCTTTTTATTTTTGAATAAAAATTGTGATCCCACAATTTGCTTACAAAAGAATAAAAATGTTTCTTTGAAATTCTTTTATCTTATGTGATTGATGAAATTTACTTTTATGATTACAATTCTTATTAATTTTGCTCCTCTTGAACACTTATCTATTTGTTATGCATTTGTTTTTTTCCCTTAGAAACCCTCCTTTTGATCTTGCCAAAGGGGAAGAGATAGAATCAAGAAAGAATATAAGGGGAAAAAGAAAATAACTTACAAGTAAATAGCATAAGTTGAGGGGGAGCTTTGTAGTCATTCTTAGAAATTTCACTTTGATTGATTGAATGTCATACTTAAGAAATTTCACCTTGATCTTTGTCTAGAAATTTTTAAGCATTCATTGAATCATTTACTATTCCAACTTCACAACTTTAAAACTCATGCATTTATTTTTCCTTAGTATCAATCTAAGTTGTCAAAATCAAAAAAGAGGAGATTGTTGGACTAGGTTGATTTAACCTAAGTCATGAACCTTTTTTTATCTTAATAATAGAGATTAATCAATTCTAATGCTTTCATTAAGTGTTGTTTTGTAGATTATAAGTTAGATTTTATCATTGGAAGTTGGATGGAGTCCAAATCCCCAACCCTGTAAAGTTCACTTTAATTCGCGGTAAGTATATTGTAATCGCAACTGCGAATCAGTCACAAGGAAGGATGAAGCTAGGCCAGAGAAATTCACAGACAACTTTACTGCCACGACACACTCAAAGTTGGCAAAGCTTTAGTCACAGCAGAATTCGCGGTGTGTGTCACGCCTTAGTTGCGACCATGAATTTCATAATGACAAAGGAGGGAACCAAAGCCACAACCACAGCTTGCCAAGTGTTCAGGTGTCCGTTGAAGATCAAAAATTACGGAGGCAAAAGTTTGTTTGTGACCACAGCTCAAACAGTTGAAGTTTCTCTTCAAAACAGAGGAATTTGCAGTCTCAGTCACGCCCAAGGCATTGATATCTCGGGACCAAGACTTTTGACAATGGTTAGAACACAATAGCTATATTTTCATGGATGACCAATGGAATGCTGAGATATGGACTAGCCGCTAGACACAAATAGGACTTTCAGCCAAAATTGGAAATTCGCGATCGCGAATAATTAGCAGCGATCGCGACTTCAGCCTAACAAGCATTTAATGTTGAATCTACTTAGCACATCTTTGAGATTTATTGATAGTTTTAGTCTAACATCTCTTTGATGGATATAAGCTATAAATACTCCACCAAACATATCTAAATGCAAGAGAATTCATTAATTTGTAACCAAACTCTTGCAAATTTACTACTCATTCTTTCAATTCTTATTTATGCTTTAGTGATTGTTTGATGTGAGTAATAAACATCATTGTAAGAGATCTTAGTGTGAGCCTTGAAAACACTTGTGAGAGGTTTTAATGTGAGCCTTGAAAACACTTGTGAGAGGTTTTAGTGTGAGCCTTGAAAACACTTGTAAGAGGTTTTTGTGTGAGCTTAGAAAACACAAGTTGTAAAAGTTTGGTGTGAGTTTAGAAACACCATTTGAGTTGAATGAAATACCCAATTGTAAAGAATTGGGAAGTGGATGCAAGGCTAGTTAACACCTAAACCACTATAAACACTTGTGTCAATGTCTCTCTTCTTCTACTCAACTTCTTAACCACCTTATCCCTCATTTTATTTTTTAATTGAACACCAATTCAACCCCCCCCCCCCCCCTTCTTGGTGCCCTAGGCCAATAAACCTAATAAACTTTTCTTTTTTTTTCTTTTCACTTTCTTGTTTTAGATATGGTTATAATAGAAATTAGTGTTGTTGGAGGTTCTAACTGTAAATTATAAGCGTTTTTTCCTATAACATCACTCTAACTGTCATCTATCGAGGCCTACTTCTATCACAACTGAATGGGTTGAGTGGTTGTCCGACATTATTGATTCTGATATTTATTAGACCTACCCCTGGTAGAGGCTAACCGACATTACCCTAAAGACCTATGGAGGTGCATGATCATTTTTACTCTGTCTTTCAACACCTTTTACGATCTTATCAAAGTCCTGCATTAGTTTGGGTCCCTACAAGATGTAGTGGAATTCCTTCCTACTTTCACCAAAAGACCTTTACCTCAACATTTTTTAGATAAAGTGGAGGCCACTTGGGTTGATCATTATATCCACCTCATATTCCCTCTTGAGATCTCTACTTCTGATGATGTTGATTTCCAAACTTGGTTGAACAATGGTCAATAAAATAGGATTCTTATCAAACATTTCTTAACAATAATGAGCACATGGAAAAGAACTTCTTGTATTTCATTTAGTCTAAAGAAATGCTTAGCAAAGACTTCTTTGATTTTGCAAATGTATTTTCTTTTGATATTATGTTTATTATGAATCATTACAAGTTGCATATCATATATTAATTAAATGCATGGTCACTACTTTTAATGTTGGCATATTAGATCATTCAATTGTTTTGTTTAATGCCTTTGACTTGTTGTCTTCCTACTCTTCATCCTTGCCCCCTTTGTTACTATCACCTATTATTTCACCCTCTATTAGGTTTTCCCCAGCAGTGTTCACACTCTCTTGACTTTTGCTTTATATATTACATATATTATGTCCTAATCTTTGCTTAAGCCACCCTTTTAAGTTTTGGATTTAGCAAACTTTCTTCATTTTTTATTTATCTTTTTTCTATGCGCTAATTTTTGCCTAAGTTGCTCTTTCAAATTTTCGACTTAGCAAGTTTATTTTTCTTTTTTCACTTCCTCACACTAAATATTTTTTGAGCCTATTAGGTTCGCTTGATTAAAGAATTCATTTCCATCCATATCTAATAACTTCATAACATCACCTGAATAGATTTGCTTAACCACATAGGGACCTTCCCAATTCAGCTTGAATTTTCCTTAAGGATCTTAAACTTATGGCCAGATTGCTTTTAACACTAAGTAACCAACTCTTATTGTGCTTCCCTTGACCTTTTTATTGAAAGTGCATGTTATCCTAGCTTGGGACAACTACATATAGTAGAGACCCTTCAACCACTTCTCATCTAACAAAGTCAACTATTCAAATCAACTTTTTAACCACTGGTGCTTAGGAATTTCTATCTCAATCAATACCTGTAAAGACTTAATCTTTATCTTTATTAGTAGTACTTCTTCTATTTCGTACACCAAAGAGTATGACATCATTCTCGTTGATGTTTTAGCTATAGTTTGATACCTCTGTCATGTAAAATACAACTTCTCTAACCAATCCTTGTAAGTCTCCACCATTTTAGCAAGGTTGTTTTTAACATTCTTGTTAGCTACCTTAATTGCTCTATTTCCTTATGGCATGTAAGAAGACGACTTATGGTGGGCCACTTTGTACTTCTCTAGGATTATTTTGACCTTAGCCTAAAAATGCACCCTATTATTCATTATGATGAGGTGGGGCATGCCATAGAGATAGATGATATTCTTTTTTATAAATGGAACCATCTTCTTTGTCCCCAGCTTATCAAAATACTCAGCATTTACCCATTTCAAAAAATAATCCACCGCTACTGCAATGTATTTATGGCCCCATGTAGAATCTGGCTTGATCTCTTTAATCATATCCATACCCCATACTATAAATGGCCAAGGAAAAGATAAATTCTTTAACTTCATTAGAGGCAGATGGTGAAGGCTATAATGGACTTGACATTTATGATAATTTATGGCAATTTGGATGCAATCATGCTCCATAATTGTCTAATAATAATCCATTCTTAAAATTTTTATGGCCAAGGTCTTCCTATTCATATGGGGACCATAACCCCTGCATGTACCTCTTCCATGACATTGTTTGCCTATTTTTTTGTTGGACATTTCAGATGAACTTCGTCCAGTATTAGCTTGAACACCATGCCCTCATATGTATCAAAGATTCCAACCCAAATGCACAAGCCTCATAACCTTAAAATCTAACTTCTTGCCATAGGGAATAGCTCTCCTTCTAATGACCCAAAATTACCCATACACTAGCCCTTTTCTTATACTACACCATCAAAGTACATTTTCCATCTTTGGGGCTCTATTGCTCCTAACCCTTCAATTGGGACCTAGGCAAGTTCGAATCCTCCTTCCATAAGCGGTTATTAGGCCAAATACTTTGCAACTACTCATCCCTTAATCACCTTCTTCATTATATACTAGCTATCAAATTTTGTCAAGAGTATTAGCGATTATGCTAATTTTCCAGTCAAGGAAGGTGCCTCATGCAAATACTTGATTAGGTCAAGCTTTGAAACCACTTCAACGGAGTATGACTAGAAATAGTGTCTCAACTTCTTCATAGCCCTCACTAATGATAGGCATGTCTTCTCTACCTGATTGTACTTCTCCTCATAAGGGTTTGAACCATGGCGATGCAACACTATAGGAAAATATAATTCTATCTCCTTTTTGAAATTTTCTAGCATAAACATAAAATAAATAGAAAATTAATCAATTTTAGAATAAAAACATTGCAAGAGTAAGAAATACTCCTAATTTATATTCAAATATATGAGTAAAAATTATTCCTATCAATGCATTAAATGAATTTTTTATTTCACTTTAAAGCAACATTTTGTGCAAAAGTATATTTTAATTATTAAAGATGTATTTGATACAAATGAATTATAAAAATTTATCTATAAAAATATTCATGTTTAGTGTATCATAAACATCACTTATAATTTTACATTTATGCTTGAGTCAAAATCCTATTAAAATTGCCAAAATTTTAAATGAATTTTAGTGTAACAAGAGAGTTATGTGTGTGTGTGTGTGTGTGTGTGTGTGTATATATATTGAGTAAAAAAAAGTTTTATATTAACTAAATAACGCTCAATTACATGTACTACCAAATATACATTTTAAAATTTATTTTTTAAAAAAATTAATTTTGATAAATATTATAATTAGTTTAAAAATTAAAAGGTAAAAAGATATAATAGTGATTCTAAAAAGTACTAAAGAATTTTTATTTTTTATTTTGATTTTTATATATTAACTAAATAAGTTTTAAATTATACATAGTGTTGTAAATATCTTTTGCTAAAATTTTTAATAAATATATAATTAAAAATTATAAAAGACAAAAATTAAAATAATGACTTTAAAAATGTTAATGAATTTTTAATTTTTATTTCAGCTATATGTAAAAATATTTTATTATAGAAAAAATCCAAAAAAATGTGAGAATAAACTAATTAAATTACAATTTAATAATGTTAAATATGATAATTTATTTAGAAATGCATATTTTAATGAAATTTAATTGTTTTACTTAATTCAAATTAAATACATTTGATATAGATTTATATTAAATAATATGTAAATTTATTAAGTTATATTTGGGAGAAATGAGGTATTGCATGAGAGTTTTTTTAAGATGGAAAAAGAAGTTTTTTTAAGATGGAAAAAGAAATTAAGGAAAGTGATTGAAATGTGTGGAATGAAATGTAAATGAGAATAATTAATTTCACTTTGTTTTGAAATTTTCTTTAAGAAAAGGGTAATAAATGTAAAATATGTAAAATTTTTCTATTCTACCTTTTAACCTTAGATTTAGAGGTTAAAAAATGTAAATTTTTAATCTATATTTACTGCTATTTACTTTATAAAAAAACTCACAAATGAGTTAATTTATTAAACTTTATTTATATTTCACTCTTTTAACTAGGGGTGAGAATGGAGCACGGAGATTCCCAAATTGGATCGAGAACTGGACTGATTTAATATCGAAACTGAATATCTGATATTTTTTAAAAATTCTCCAAACCGAACTAGACCGAGATAAGTAAATGAGACAAGGTTCCAAAGATTTTATGATATATATATATATATATATATATATATATATATATATATATATATATATATATATAATTAGTAGTAAATATTAAAAAAATTAGTTTAACATTTAATGTGTAAGTTATTAATTATGATTTATTAAATTGTCACTTATTTATTTTAGTCTTGAATGATTAAAAGTGAAAAATGTACAATTTATTTATTTGCTTTATAAAAATGTAAAGTTTAATTTTTAATAAATTGAAATAACTGAATATCTGAACCAAACCGAACTATCCCGAAAGAACTAAAAAATCAAACTGAACCATACTAAATTTATAACGAACTGAACCAAACTGAAAATTCGGGACAGTATTGGTTCTCCATTTTTAAAATCTCAAAATTCCGATTCAGTCTCAGAGATTTTCAAATCCTTGAATTGAAGCAAATTTGTACTCACCCATGCTTTTAACTCCATATAACTCACCCCATACAAGGCTAAAAAAATAATAAAAAGGATAAAAGATGAGTGATAAAGATGTTTATTAGTTTATTATTTATTATTACATGGTGAAATACATAACTTTACTTTTAAAATATTCACGATTGATAACTTTAATACTTCACCTTCAATTTTAATTAATTTAATATTTAATTTTTTATTTTAGTTTATTACACACAAATTTTTTATTTTTAGTTTATTACACACACCTAACTAAACCAAAATAACCTCATTTTGTATAATTTGTTCAAGACAAAAATACACACATAAAATAAGAACTTCTAGATAAAAGTACTATCAATTGCAATATGATAAGAATAACCTCCCCAATACAACAAGAATAACCTCGTCATTCAGTATTTGAAAAAAAAAATTTGCGATTTGGTGAGTTGCGACTCAGTGAATAAAAACAATAATCAAATTCTTATAGCACAACCAACATAAGAATATCATCAAGATATATTACACGTATAACAATTGACTATGCAAATGCAAGTGCAATAGATTTATTTTTCTGTTGTGACCTTGCAAGGCAAAACTGCTCCTGGGAATTCAGGTGATTCAAGTGACATTTGATTTTGTTAGCCAACATATAACAAGTGAATCATTTGATCAATAACATGTGCCAATGGGACATATTGGTCCATCTTCTACGTGATTTGCAAGTGTTTGACAAGCTTATCACAACATCCTTTTAGTTTCAAAAGCAAGTGTTCATAACAATGGTATACCAACTAATCATTAAGACCATATAATTCTTCTTTGACTTGTATTCATATGTAAAAGGTAACAATTCAATCACATATACATGTAATAGGACATAATCACATCATAAAATTATCACACATATACACATTAGAATCTAATTATCGTTTTTACTCACCTTTTGATGTAACCAACTTTTATGGTAGGTATGGTTCTCTCTCTAGGGCTTCCTCATAGTGTTAAGGTACTAACATTTGATAAATACATGGTTATAGTATGCCAAAATGATTATGAATGCTTGGTATGCAACTATGGCACAATCCATGCAAGTGGAACTAGTGTTTATGCATGTTTTTCCTTATATGGCAGCCTGAGTTTGCTACACTCTCATAACAATAATTCTAGATATACTTATCCACATGACTTGATTCTTTTTTTCAAATAAACTAAACACATAATGATCAACTTATTCAAATTTCAAGCTAATATAAGACACAGAAAATAGGGTGAATTTTTTAATTTTGCTCTATTTTAATGTCATCTAGGTATGAGTATGTCTTACATTCTTGGGTATATCTCAAATTATACAAATCAAATTATAAAATTGATTTACCAAATGTTAGAAACACGTAAAGGAGTATTTTTCATGTTTTACTCATTGTCTAATTCAGTCTATAAAGTCACCAAAACAAATGACCAATCTCAAGGTGAGTAGACTTTCAACATGGTAACAATAAGTCATGATGAAGTAGGGCAACATCTCTCCACAACCGTGCTAAATTTGGCAAAAAATATTTTATAGGTATTTAGATCATGCATAAATATAAAACTTTCAAGTTTAAAACATCACCAAATTCTGAAACTATGGCTATCAAATTCTTGGAAAGCAGAATTAAAAGATAGGTGAGGTTTCATCTTGGTACAGGGTCAGTCACAATCAATGAGTTTTATCTCTTTCCACACAACAAATAAATTCAAACTGATTTGCAGGAGTTTATAGAAGATATAACCCTATAAATTTTATTCCTTAAACTTTATCAAAATCAGAACCTAAGGCCATCAAAATATAAGAAAACAAAAAGACTGAGGTGATTTCTGTTAGTTGTGAACTAGCCCTAATGAAGGAGCCATAAGTCCTCACACACACCAAATAAAGCAAAATTTTTCATATGCATTTAGATGAGGCATAAAGCTAAAAATTTCATATTTTTCACTTTCTTTAATTCCTCTTCTAGTGTTACAAAATCATGGGTACAAAATTCTGCTCTAACAACAAAATTAGCTCTTATTCTTTTGAATTTCAACTTCTATCCAAGAGTTCTACCTCAAAAACTTCATAATTCTCACTAGCCATGCATGATTAACATGTCATGAGAGGTTAATTTCATTTGAGAAGAAGATAAATTAACTTAACTATTGTCTTAGAACCAGAAAACCTTAGGCTTCCTCCTTAGGCATCTCACTCTTCTGCCTCTCCTTCTTCTTCTTCTTCTTCTTCTTTCCTTTCTTTCCTCCTTAGCTCTCTTTTTCTTTTGTTGTAACTTAAGTCTAAGCTCTGTATTCTGATCCTAAAGGGTCAAAAATTTCACTTATAAACCTATTGTAATAAGACAAAATAATGGTGTTGCATTCCTATTGGTTGGAAGTTCACTTTCCTCTTTTAGTCCCTCTTCTTCACTCCTTAAGCACCTTCATCCATCTCTTAATTCCTAGATGCTCTTTATACTTTAAAATAGGCTCTATAACATTAATATTTATGATGCTATAACATTCACACAACATGAGGCAATTTTCCATGCATACAAACATTACATATATGTTTAAGTGTCCCAAATGTAATAGTGCATGTGTCATCATTGTGCTTATCCAACTCAAGTGTCTAAATGATCATTTATCTAATGCATATGTTCATGTGGGATTTCAAATCATTTATGTAATGAATATGTTCATGTGATAATGCTAATGAATGTGGATGGGGATGTTACAGTGTTTAACGGCTCATACCTAACCTTTACAACTCAAGTACAAGGAATTGATGAGTTAAGAGTTGTAAAATCAAATTGCAAGAGTTTGACCATAATTAAATGTTATCCACTTGCATTCAAAGCCATTTGATGGAGTATTTATAAGATTAAAACACCAAATATACATTACAAATGAAATAATCTCTAGATATCTAAAGTTGGTAGCAAAATCTTGAATTTAATGCTTGTCAAGCTGAGATTGCGATCACTACCATAAGTCACATGCACTACCCATAATTTGGTCCAAAATTTGCTCAATCATGATTGAGATCTTTAAATGTGTCTAACGACTAGTGACACTAAATTCGTCGTCATGATTTTGGAGGGTTAGCGTGAATGCCTTGCGTTTTGCGACTGCACTTGAATGAATAGAATCTTATTTACGGCTTCATCCTTTTATCGATCATTAGGGGATCGAGAGAATAAGGGTCATACCTTAGTAATAACCCTTAGTCACGACATGCAATTTAGAGCAACAAGGGATTCTTGAAGCCACATATAAGATAAAAGGCCTTTTTTTCCAAAATAGTGGTCAATGGGAACTAAGGTGGGATAATACACTGGTACCATCCCTAGGCGAAATGTATAGTCATCATCCAACTTTGGTCAGAACAAGAATCCAGGAAACGATAAATTTTGAGCCTATCTAAGTCATTTAGAAGCCTTAATCCATTTTCAATCCATCAAAGATCGAGTTCAAGAGTTGGGTACGACTTAAAGAAGAGGTTAGGCTCCTCCAAATCGCTCGGATATAGGGATTTGGTCTTTGGACAATTAATGATTTATTTTATACTTGGCCTTTATTAATCCACCTAGGCACATTTATCATTTATCATTTATCCACCTAGGCACATCCTTCTAAACAAGCCATCAACCATAACAATCAAATATGCAATGCATGATGTAAGAAAGTAATAAATAACATATATAAGGTGGGGATGGGGGATAAATATCCAAATGGTGGGATTATTATGCAATCCATGCATCCATTCATTCACATCATACATAATTAATTGGGAGTGGGTTCATGCATCATGGTAAAGGAGGTTTTAGCATGTATTATCATTCATCCATATAAACATAATCATCTATAATGGGGGAAAAGGGTCATGTGACATGGCATAGGGTCTTAGCATGCGTCATCCATTCACACACATAATCATATAATCCATATGGGATACTGGTTAAGACTAAGTTCATGGCCTAATTATAAATAATCACACCTATACTCAAATGAAAAGGCAAGTTAGTAAAGAGTCAATATGAGAAACAAATAAATAAAGCTTGACATGAATAAAGAAAGGCAAACAAAGTCCATAGTAATCATCTTACCATTTCTCCCAAAGTCAAGGTATCTCAACATATATTCTAAGTCTATGATAACACATTCTATCACCCTAAATCAAAATATTATAGAATATAACATGATCATGATGCATAAATCATAAAATTCTCAAAACCTTAAACATGAGATGCAAAAAACAATGGAGGATATCACATGGCCTAAGGCAATAACCACCATAAAAGAGAGATCTTACGGTTAATGATTCCCTCTTATTACTCATAAAGAGCTTGGGCATCCATGTAGATTACTAACCATGGAAAAGGTTATAAAGAAAGAAATAAAGGGCAAGATACTATTCATATGCTTTCAACACAAGCAAAACCATAAAAATGAAGAGTCTCAAAATCCTAGGAGTGGTTAACCCCTTACTCGGTCACTATCAAAAGAGATCCAAAATAAAAACTTAACATCACACCAAATCATACATAAAAGAACATAGAATATTGTACAAATAAGTATGGTGAGCCATTTTAAAATCACCCTAAAAATCCATTTTTAATTTGAATGAGAATCCTAGGATGTTTATCCTCTCCTTTTTTTGCCATTAGAACATTGGAAAGGCCCAAAAAAGGGCTTCAAAAATATGAAATTCATGTATGAAAGAAAGAACATTTTTGCAAAATTGACTACCAGACAAATTCGGCTGTACAGGCCACTATAAGGATTGTACAACCTTTGTTTCCTAGATTTTAAAAACATAGGAAGAAATAAAAAGGGAAGAAAAAGAAGGGGAAAGGGGGTTCTTAGATGCCCTTGTTGCATTTTTATGTTTTCAAAGGCTCTAAGTTCAATACTTTCCTCCTAAAATGCTTAAGGAATACACAAAGATAAAAAAAAAAAGTTTAGGCTTAGTTCGACTTTGGAAGTGATTGGAGTGGGTTATGGTTTAGGTTTTATGTATTAAGGGTGCTTAAAGAAGTGATTTCTATAGAGTAATGTTATGATTTCCAAGCCTCCCTTCCACCTTCCAAATGTTAAGTGTGGGAGGAGGGAGGGGTACTTATAGGTGTTAGATGGGTGAATAATGCTAGAAATAATTTGAGTTATACCATGGACGTGTCAAATTACAGAGAGGGAGATGAATCTCTTGGAATTAGGGTATGCCTGTGGGTTGTACATCAAGGCATGAGTTGTACATCCCTTTATGAGGGTTGTACAACCGTGGGTTTACGGAGGGGACCAGCTTTAGAAGGTTCGTAAGGCTAGGTTTTTAGCGTTAGTCATATAGCCTTAAGGAGGGTTGTACATCCTAGCTTAATAGGATGTAAATCTCATGTTTAGTATGATGTACATCCCTCTGAGCAGGATTGGTATTTGGTTTAGTTTTGGGTTTTGGCTTGGTTTTAAGCATGGCTTTGGGTTCTTCCAAAGTTTCCCAATGCTTTGTTTCTCTTCCTTTGGCTTTTCCCCTTGCATATTGGGGAATAGGTTTAGTGATTTTCATCATCGGGTTTTGCATCTAAGGGTCCCAAAAGCTAATGATTACAGTTTGCCTCCTAGTTTGTAAGGCTTGAAAAACATCATTTGAGAAATGACTATTGGACAAGACATGACAAAGCATTAGTTATAAACTTAAACACCCTTACCAGTTCTTCAAGCAAGTACTCAGCTTCATGGCAACCCTCTAGTAAGTACTAAGGTTCTTGGTAGCCCTTTAGCAAGTACAAAGGTTAAATATTCTTCTCTAGTAGCCCTCTAGCAAGTATTGGAGTCGATTCTTTTTGTTGCCCTTTAGGAAGTACTAAGCTTCTTGGCAGCCCTCTAAAAAGTACTAAGGTTAAGTATTCTTATGTAGTAGCCCTCTAGTAAGATTGGAATTGATCTTTTTAGCAGCCCTCTAGCAAGTACTAAGCTTCTTGGCAGCCTTCTAGCAAGCACCAAGGTTAAATATTCTCCTCCAGCAACCCTCTAGTAAACACTAGAGTTGATCCTCTTAGCAACCCTCTAGTAAGTAATAAGCTTCTTGATAGCCTTCTAGTAAATACCAAGGTTAAATATTCTCCTCCAACAGTCCTCTAACAAGTACTGGCGTTGATTCTCATAGTAGCACTCTAATAGGTTCTAAGTTTCACGGCAGCCTTCTAGCACCATGGTTAAATATCTTCCTCTATTCATAGGCTTATACCTTAGCATTCTCATTTCTGCCCTTTTGCATTTATCTTGTATTCTTGTTTGCTTTATCCTTTGTCATCTCTCTTAGCTCTTTTCATTTTACCTTATGGCATAACTTTTAATCATCTTTCGGTATGGTTTTTGGTCCTTTTCATTTTGCCTTATGGTATTACTCTTTTGGTATCCCTTAACTTTGCTCATTTTCTTTTCTCACTCTTTAATTTTTTTGCTTTTTGCCTTAACTCTTTGATTTTGTCTTCTTTGATTTCTTTCTTATTTTGTCTTCTAGCTTTTCTCATTTTTTTCTCTCTTTAATTCTTTGAATTTTGCTTGCACTCTTTGTTTTCTTCTTAAGTTCCTCCCTTCACATAGGTTTGGAAAACAATGTTATGATTATAAATAATCAAATTGAAATGAATAAACTACTCGTGTGCTTTAAGGATACTAAAATGATATAAGATCATTAAGCTTGATGGTGCTTTATAGGCTTTACTTTTCTTAGTGTTTCATTAGGGTTTTGGTCTTGACATGAGCTTATTCCTTGAGTTGCTTACCTATTCTCTTGATGTCCTTGTTATGACATTACTTCTTACATGGTGTTATCATGCCTCTTTCGCTAAGCCTTGACTTTTTTTTTTTTTTAATTTTTTACTCCATAGCTCACATGCTTTGTGCTTTTCTTTCATTTTTTTGTCATTTCATTATATCTCTTCTTACTTCGCCTTTCCTTTTTAGTTCATCTCTAATAGGGGGTTGACTTGATTTTTTCATATTCTATCCCTTTTCATTGCCTTATAGGATCGAAAGTGCACCTTCTCCATTATTGACTTTATTCTCATTCCACTCAGGTTTAGAAAATAATGTCATAATAATAAGGGACCAAAACAGAGTAAATTAGTAACCTAAATGATTAAAAAATGATAAGAGGATATGGTAAAGGATATCATGTCTGAAGCTACTTTTCCTTAGCAATTTTGTTGAATCATTCCTACTTAGCAATCATCATTGATATCTTTAGCTTCTAGACTTAGTGGGAGTTCCCACATCTTTTTGCTTGGCATGTCTGCTTCATGAAGTTTTTCTCTTCATCTCTTCTTACTTTGGCCCCCGACTTAGTCAGATTTTTTTTAATTCCTCCACTTATGGTTTGGATCTTCATCTCTCCCATGGCAATTCTACTTTACCTTACTTCCTTTGTAATGTAAGTTTTCATTCTGTTCTATTTTTAGGCCTAAAGTGCCCATCATTTCTTGATCTTATTCCTATTAGATCTTTGTTGGTTCCTTTATAGACTTCCTACCCATCTAGTCAGAGGACATGCAAATTTTAGCAGTTGTCATCATTGATAAATTTTTTATGGCTCTAGACGTGACATTTAACTCTTATGATTGATTGTTAAAAGATTCTTACTTGTTAGCCCCTTTATTTAACTAGTATCTCTTATTGAAGGATCACCTTTATTAAGATATGTATATGTCTAATTTCCTTCCTCTTTATCATCCATTAAAGTTAAGTCTAGAATAGGGGATCATTAGTACCTGCTTATTAAGGTCCTCACTATATGGTCTTTGTCGAAGTTCTCTTATCTTTTTTGAGTTTGATTTGTCTTGCCATCTGACCACATCTAGCAATTGGCAAATTCTATAGTTGATTAGCTTCCTTCCTCTTTAAGGTTTTGCAGTCGAGTCATGAGATGCATCAAATTGAGCTTTAGGATTTTAAAATTCACTTGATTGAGACTTCTACATCCTTAGCCTATATATCCTCCTCAAAAGGCCTCATATCTAACATATCTCTTCCTCATTTTTACTCTTTCATCTCGTTTTGTCTTTACCTTTTAGACTAATGCAAATCTCTCTCCTGCATTTTCTCTCTTACAAGGCTTGAATCATTCCTTTATGCTTTATTATTACAACTCTAAGACATGATAGTTAATCATCTCATTTCTTTTTTTAGCATTACTATGCCAAAAGCTTGGAAAACAATGCAATAATAAAAGAATGTATATAACGAAAGAAATAGTAAAAGCCAAATATTAAGGATGTCAAAAGGATATGATGGTCCATGAAAGCTTTATGAATTCATCTAACATCAAGGCTTCTTTGTTGACCCCAGTTATGCAAATGTCTCAGCAATAGTGTCATTAGTGAAACATTTGTGATCCCCATAATGTCATGCAAAAGTCCGATCTTTTGGACCTTATTGCCTTTAAGGTAGTCATCTTTACCCATCTTGCCCATTTCTCTTTTACCATATTTTATTCTTCTACACTCTATTCCAAGCTTTGATTTATGCACTCTTCTCCTTAGCTTGATTCTTATTTCTTAAAAGAAGGAAGAAGCATGCACACAAAGAGGTAGTGGTACACTGAGCTTCCAAGAATAGTGCAGGAGCATATAACAGTCAAATTCATCAACAAACTCTCTATCATTCAGCTCAAGTATGATGCAGTGGCTATAACAACATACTAGGAGTGTTGGATGGATATGTTGGACTAAGTGGCAATGAAGCAACCCAAGAGGGGGCTGAATTGGGTTGTAATAAAAAACAAAAAAAATCACAGACAACTGAAGCGAAAACAATATACACACAAATCAACACAAGGATTTATAATGGTCGACAACTTGCCCACTCCACTTCCCAAGCTTTCACTTAGGCCTTTCTATTTCTTTTTTCAATGTTCAAGAAAATCCTTCCCTTTTATAAGCTAAGGAAGAACCTTCCCTTTTACAGGCTCAAGGATAACCTTTCCTTTTACAGACTCAAGAAAAATATTTCCTTTTATAGGCTTGAGACTCAAGAAAAACATTTCCTTTTATAGGCTTGGGAAAAATCTGCACCTTGGTATTTTTCTAGGCACAATACAAACCTTTACAACCACTAGCAAGGATAGATCCAAATAGTGTCTATGCCTCTTAAAGAGGTAGCAAATACATAATTAGTGCATCAGAAAACCTACTTTAAAAAAGAATAACAAAAATAATCTCACTCTACTTAAATACAAAGTAACACCATAAAAGGTTTGCACAAAGAGTTACAAAGATATTCACACTTGTTCATAATGTTTTCTAACTTTTCTAAACTTAAAAAATGCTTCTTATATATCCAAGCTCCAAAACTAGTTGGAATATTTTGTGTTCAGTTTGATAGCTTTTTTGAAAAATTAGCCATTAGTTATTACAACACCCGTTTTTCTTCATCAAACCCCATTTAACTTGTAACAGTTACTTCCAATGCCCATTCTTCATCATTCAATGCCAGTTGGCTTTGACCGCAATGCTTGTTGGAGAAAGAATAATGCCAATTATTCATTTCCAAAAAGTTTGAACTTCGTGCTCTATTTTTCAAACTTTGCATAGTTGTTTTTCACACTTGTTAAATAATTTGCAATGACTGTTGGAAACTCCTTCAATGCCTGTTGAGCAGGGATAATCCCCGTTTTGAGTTCTAGAAGCTTAAGCTTAGGCTTGGATGCTTTTATCACACCTTTTACAAATATGCAACATTTATTACTAGACTAGATCAACGCTCACTGTGAAACATCAACGCTCATGATGAGGTCTAACACAGCTCAACCTAGAGCACTTCTTCAATGCCCATTGTAAAGGGACAATGCCCATTGCGAGGTCTATAAGACTTTGGCAAAAGAGCAACATCTAATCAATATGAATGGTCTAACACCGATTGGGAGATGTTCAATGCTCATTGATCTTGCACAACACCCATTGGACTTGTTTAGGCCCTTTAGCATTCATTGACTCTTAGGGTCACATGTTCTCCAAACATTCTCCCCCTAGCATTCATAACAATCTCCTCTTTTAATGTTCATTGGGTTTGTTCAAAACATCTAAAAATATTAAAGTACAAACATTAGAACTTCTTTTGGTTTTGCTAAAGTTTTGTTATCTTTCAAAACACATCTTCCAAAGTAGAGGGGTGAGTCCAATGCCTGGGGTTACATGTTTTCCAAACATTCTCCCCTTAGCATTCACAACAATCTCCCTGTTTTTGAATGATGACATAACTAAGATGCTTTGATACCAAAAATACAAAACTTAAACATATAAAGGATACCAAATGTTAGAACATAATTACAAACAAAATGTCTAACAAAATACAATCCAATCAAAATATCCATACAAGGTCTGATACCAATTATTGAAATATGCAGACAAGACTTGATACCAAATATGCCACATAAGATACCAAATGTTATATACCACATAAGATACCAAATGTTAGATATTTAAAACAGAGATGATCCCAAACAAAGCAATCAAATCACCCAATCAAAGCATCAAAATTATTCCTTCTTTTTGTCATCATGACAAAAAGATATACAAAAAAAGAATTTTCCCCTTAAAAAAGTGCTCTCCCCCTTTCAAAACATACAAATATTATCTTTCTAAAATCTAGGCTAACTTCTTCAAAAACAGAACAAATAAGATTATTCCAAAAATATAGAGCAAACAATAAAGGAAAAATCCCCCTTCTTTATGCTTTCTTCTAATAAATCACCCAAGATATTTAAACACATATTTAGTTGACATAACTTGGGGTTACATGTTTTCTTCACAAATTGAGGAAAATAAGAAATGAAGGATAATTGTTGAAGATTCCTATAACAAAAACATCAAACTGATACCATTAATGGTTTGTAAAATAAACTCCCTCTCAATAAACGCTAGTTAAACAAAATAAAAGAAGGGATAGAGATATATTACAGTTGTTGATACCATCTGATACTAATTGTTGTTATACCAATTAATGCTAATTGTGATACCAATTATTGTGATAACAACTTATGCTAATTGTTGTATTCTTCAAAAATACAAATCTTTTTAAAATGAAACTTCAATTCTTCTTCAAATTCTATAGCTTTAATTACCATTCGATTTTCCATTTTAAGGATAGGGTGAAGAGCTTCCAAACCTACAAAATTAAACTTTCTTTGTTACACATTTTCTCTTAGGTCCTTGAGGTTAGCATCATATACTCATCTCTCAACCTCGCATAGCAAAATTATACTTTACGGCCAAAATTTCCACAATAAAAGCATTGCCAAATGAATGCTTTCTCTAGCTCATTTGTAGAGCATGAGTGAGGTGACTTCCTAAAAGATGGGTACCTAAAACATGAAGGAACCCTTGCATTCTTCTCATGCCTAGTTCCATAATTAAAGGCATGATTTGCCTTTGGCCTGTAAGAGTTCGGGTGAAAGTAGCTATGATTATGCACAAGTGATAAATATGAGGGTGAGGGATTTTTTGCTTTGGTAGAAGCTCTCACAAATTTTTGTTTGAAGTGGAAGGTTTAAAATGATCAAAGCCTAAGCTCTATCTATCTTTTGAAGTCTTTTGAGAGCCAAAAATAAAATCAAGTTTTCTTTTCCTTTTGTAAAAAGGGCAAGCCAGTCTTTCAAGGTTAAGATCTCCTTTTTTAGACTTTCATTTTGAGAGGACATATTTTCATAAAATTTTTTTTTGTTTTATCAAAACCTCATTTTCTTTTTGTAATAGCTCAAAACTCTTTTCTTTAATTCCACTAATTCAGTTTTCAAAATTTTGTTTCTTTCAAAACATTTTATCAAGATTATTATTGTGGATTTTAGGGTCTCAATAAGATTTTTAATAGTAAACATGTCTTCTAACTCTTAATCATCCTTATCCAAATCACTATCAAGAGAGTTAGGACATCCTATTTTTATAAGATCTCCTTTAAGGCCATGAGGTAGAGATTGGCTCTTTCTCTTCTTCCAATCATTGGTTCTTCTTCATCTTCACTTGGTTCAGATGCACTAGAGTTATCGAGTGGGCTTATATAATTTCTTATTCTTTTCATCCTTCTTATCAACTATGGCTTTTAGGCAATTTGGTTTCATGTGGCTAAGCTTTTCACATCCATAACATTCAATCTACTCAACCTTGCCTTTGCCTTTTCTTTCAATATTCTTCTAAATTTATTTGTCAGAAGGACTATCTGCTCTTCATGTAGCTCTTCATCATCTGAGCTATGGCACTTTGAAGTATCTTTGAGTGCTATCCTAATCTTCTTTTTATTTGCATCCTCAGATGTGGATAGAGCTTCTCTATTTAGGCTCATCTTATAGTCAATTTCACAGTAGCTCATCAAGTGGCATTATCTTCAAATCCTTTGAATCCTTGAGAGAGGTGACCATGCTAAGCCACTCCTTAGGTAGACACCACAAAACTTTCTTCACAAGTTCCTCATTGGTGAATGTTGTCCTAAGAGTCTTCATTTCTTCAACAATCTCAATGAACTGACATACATTCTTGAGATTGTTTCATCAGGCTTTATAAAAAAGGTTTCATACTAACAAATGAGGGGTTCCATCTTATTTTCTTTGACCTAATTTATTCCCTCATATAATGATCTCCAAGGCCTTCTAAATTTCCTTAGCAGTAGACTTCATGCTCACCTTATTGTACCCACTTATGTTTAAGACACAAAAAAGCATGTGGATGACTTTGTCATTGTTAGCAACTTGCCTTTTCTCCTTATCAAACATCTTATCAATGTTCTTTTCTATTTGAATCCCATTAACAATTGTTTTCATTAGAGTGTATGGACCTTTCTCTATAATTCTCCATAACTCAATGGATTTTTATATAAGAAAGTAATACATTATGTTCTTCCAGTATTGGTTGTTTGTTCCATTGAAGAAGGGAGGTCTCATAACTGATTGTCCTTCTAGTTTGTGCTTATATTAGCCTGCCATGATCATATCCCTATTGCACTTAAGCTTCAAAAGAGGTTAGACTATAATACTAAATGTTAGATTGAGTGGCGATGAAGCAACCAAAGAGAGAGGGTGAATTGGGTTGTAATAAAAAAACAACTATAGACAATTGAAGTGGAAACAATAAACACACAAATCAACACAAAGATTTACAGTGGTTCGATAACTTGCCTACTCCACTTCGCAAGCTTTCACTTAAGCCTTTCTATTTCATTTTCAAGGCTTAAGAAAAATCTTCCCTTTTCTAGGCTAAAGAAGAACTTTCCCTTTAAAGGCTCAAGGAAGAACCTACCTTTTATTACTTTTTTAGGCATACAACCTTTACAACCACAAGTAAGGATAGATCTAAATAATGTCTATGCCTTTCAAATATGTAGCAAACACATAATTAGTGCATAAGAAAACCTAGTCTCAAAAAGTGTAATAAAAATAATCTCACTCTATCTAAATATAAAGCAACACCATAAAAGATTTGTATAAAGACTTACAAAGGGTTACAAAGATGTTCAAAATGTTTCTAACCTTTTCTCTAACCTTTCTAAACTTCAAAAATGCTCTTTATATAGCCAAGCTCCAAAACTAACAGTTGGAACAGTTGATGTTCAATCTAATAACTTTTCTACAAAACTAGCTATTAGAGATGACAACACCTATTGTTCTTCATCAACCTCTATTGAACTTGTAACGGTTACTTCCAATGCCCATTCTTCATCATTCAATGCCTATTAGCTCTGACCATAACTCTTATTGGAGACAAAATAATGCTTGTTGTTCATTTCTAGAAAGCTTGAACTTCGTGCTCTATTTTTCAAACTTTGCACAATTACTTTCCACGCCTCTTGAGCAATTCACAATGCCCATTGGAAACTCCTTCAATGCCTATTGAGTAAGGCCAATACCTATTTCAAGTTTCAGTAGCTTCAGAGGCTTGGAAATTTTTCCCATACCTATTGTGAATATGTAACGTCTATTACTAAGCTAGATCAACTTTCATTGTGAAACTTCAACTCTCGTGGTAAGGTCTAGCACAGCTCAACCTGGGGCACTTCTTCAATGCTTGTTGCAAAGGGACAATGCCTATTATAAGGTTTAAAAGACTTTGGCAAAAGAGCAACATACAATCAACATCGATTGCTCATCCTTCAATGACTATTGAATGGTCCAATGTCGATTGATCTTACACAATACCCATTGAACTTATTATGGCCCTTTAACATTCGTCAAGTCTTGAGATCATATGTTCTCCAAATATTCTTGCCCTAGCATTCACAACAATCTCCCTTTTTTTTATGTTTGTTGAGTCTATTCAAAACATCCAAAAACAATAAAGTACAAACATTAGAACTTCTTTTGATTTTGCTGAAGTTTTATTATCTTTCAAAATAATAGTTTTTTTTATCATTCAAAGCACATCATTTTAAGTAGAGCAGTGAGTCCAATGCCTTAGGGTTACATGTTCTCTAAACATTCTCCCTTTAGCATTCATAACAAAATATTCCTCGCACATTCCATCTTCATATTAGCAAGGTTGCCATTCGATAACCTAGTATCATTTTTAGTAACCACTAACTTTACTTATTCAAGGGATCCTATCCCATTTAATTGACCATTATACACCCTTATTCTATCACTGAAAGAAGCAGGAGTGCATTATTCAGTTTCCCAAGTTCATATTGCCACTAAAGTCATCAAGCACATCTTATGAGACCTTATATAGGATAATAACAAGTAATCAAAAAGGTTGAGATCGATCATTTAACTCGATGTCTTCTTTCCTGCCTGCTCAATATCATATTGTTCTTTAATGTTTTGAACACTATACATATGCTCCTCTTACTTTCTTTGAGGGAGTTGGTCATTATAGCTTGGCTTAATTGGGTAGTGTTGCCTCTCCTAAATTACTATATAGATCTGATTATCGATGAATATGCCTTTACTTTTACCATCATGCCTGTATTATCTCCTTTTTTGCTATCCTCCCTCTTTATTCTTGATATGGGCATGTGAACATCAATTCCTATTTGGCCTGATCATTACAACCCTTAATGTTATTTGACTTTTGTTCTTCATACTTTAGGTAGACCCTCAAAGGAGCTAGAACTCATAATTTGCATTTTGAACAAGATTGGGGATGTTAGCTCCTAATGCGGTAAAGTTCTTGAAAAGAAATAAAAGATGTATTAGTTTAATAAAGATGATTCATATGCACATACCTGGGTTTGCTTACTCATGAATATGTTTTAGGGCTTGACAGTAAGGGTTCGTTCGTCACACTCTCGGATGAGTTATGTGACCCCCAATATATCAAAAAATACTAATTTATGTGTATTATATGCCATTTAACCTATCTTGATTAATTGGCCATAATTTTCAAGTAAAAAATCCTTTATTTTGGGCTTCAATAGGGCACTTTTTAAAAGTAGTGTAAAAATGTGCATTTAAGATATGACCATAATCCCATAACTTCTAATCTCAAATAACTACTTAGTTAAAATACAAATACTTGGGGACCTATTCCATGGTTCAAAAGTTCCTACATATCGCTTAGAGGTTAAAAATGATTGTTGGAGTATATGGCTCCCACAAGCTTAGGGGATGGTTTTCGTATACCTCCCCACTTAACATACCCAAAAGTGCTTAGCTTGTGAGTTATAAATCCTCCTCACCATTTCTTAACCCTAAATAGAGCTTAAGTCTCAAGCTTGGAGAATCGATTAGTTAACTAAAGTGCAACCTAATGTATGTTATGAAGTGTGAAAACTATATGAATGTAAAGAGAACTTGATTAAAAAGGGCAAAACATAAATATGAACTAAAGATTTGTGAAGTCAACTCTATTAGTCCCTAGTGGAGTAATCACTGTGAGTGCCTCAAATTTCACAGCTATGCTTGAACGAGTGGAATCTTGCTTGCAACTCTATTCTTTTATCGATCATCAGGGGATCAAAAGGATATAAGTCATACTTTAGTAATAACGCCTAGTCATGGCACACAATTTGGATCAATGGGAAATCCTTGAGGCCTCATGTAAGATAGAAATTCCTTTTTCAAAGTAGTGGCTAATGGGGAACCAAGGTGGGACAATACATTAGTACTATCCCTAGGTGAAATGTAGAGTTGCCACCCGACTTTGGTTGGGACAAAAATCTAGCAAAGGACAAATTCTAAGCCTATTTAAGTCATTTAGAAGGCCTAATCCATCTTTACTGTTGGCCCTAGGCACCAAGAAGGAGGGGTTGAATCGATGTTTAAAAAAAATGAAGTGAGGGATAAAGATAGAGTAGAAAGGAGACACAAAGATTTATAGTGGTTCGGATATTAACCAACCCTACATCCACTCCCCAATTCACTACAATTAGGTGTTTCACTCACTCAAAATGGTGTTTCTAAGCTCACACCTAACTTTTACACTGTGTTTTCAAGGCTCACACAACAACCTCTCTTACAAGTGTTTTATAAGGCTCACACTAAAACCTCTCTCAAGTGTTTTCATAGGCTCACACTAAAAACTTTTATAATTGGTGTTTAATGCTCACACCCAACAATCACAATCTCATAAAGAATAGAACAAATTGAGTAGCTAAATTGCAAGGGCTTTTACACAAGTAACGAATTCTCTATCTTTCTATTATTAACAACTGTTTGGTGGAGTATTTATCCCCATACCCACCAAAGAGACATTAGACTATAAAACTCATCAAATCTTTAAGACATGCAAGGTAGATTTTGCATTAATTGCATGTCAGGCGGGAGTCGCGGTGGCTACAGATTATTCACGGTCGCGACATACCAATTTCCATACGGGAGATAAAAATTATGGTGAAAAACCCCATTTGTGTCTAACGGCTAGTCCACGTGTCAGCTCCTCATTGGTTCATCAGGAAAATATAGTCGTTGCTTTCTAACTGCCCACAAAAGTCATGGTTGCGATCAGTCCTTATATAGAGCGCGACTGAGACGCGAATTATTTTGTTTAAAGGAGAATTTTCATCTTCATAAATCACGGTCACTACCCATAATGCCACCCTCGCAAATTTTGTTCTTAAGTGGATACTTGGGACACTTGGCATGCTGTAGTTCTGGACTTGGTTCCCTCATCAATCACTATGAAAGTCACAGTCGTAACTGATGCGCGATATTGACTACAAATTCGTTTGTGACTTTGACACTCCCATCTTGGATGAGTCGCGGTAGCGACGATGCCCATGAATCCGTCTGACCTAGTTTCACCCTGTCTTGAGCTATGTCGCGGTCATGAATTACAAATCACTGATCATGAATTTGGATGAACTTTGTCTTCTTAAAGATTGTGAAAGTCATCCAACTTCCAATTGAAAGTCTAACTGAATTCTGCAAAACAACACTTAATGGAAATATTAAAATTGATTGATGTCCTTTGTCAAGATCAAAAGAGGTCCAAGACTTAGGGTTAACCAACCTAGTCCAACAATTTCACCTTTTTTTTATTTTAACAACTTAGATTGATCCCAAGGGAAAATAATGCATGAATGTGAAGTTGGAGTGGTAATTTGTTCAATGTATACTTATAATCTTTTAGCATACTTAGAAGTTTTAGAGAATTTTTCTAAGTGTGACTTCAAGGGCAAAATTCTAAGTATGATGCTCTTATGCTCTTATGTTCTTATGCTCTCCCTCAACTTATGTTATTCTTTTTCTCTCCCCCTTTAATTCATTTTAGATTTTATCGCTCCCCCTTTGGCAAGATCAAAAAGAGGGTAGAAGGGAAAAGATCAATTTCATAAATAGACAAGCAATCATAAAAAAAATTGAAATAAAGCAATCACATAACATAGAATTTCAGCAAAGAAATAACTTTTATATATATAAACTTATAAACAGGTTTTGTGGAATTACATTTTTTGCATAAAAGAAAGATTCAAAAGAGATCCTAAACTAGAAAGCAGGAGAATCATCTTTATCTCTAGAAAATTCTTCATCATCACCATGATCTTCACCTTCAGCCTCATCTCCATCCTCCACTTGATCATCACCTTTATCTTCATGAGTATCATCAAACTCTGTGAAGTCCAAAGAGGGACTCCCAACTTCTCTTGCAAGTTTGCCATATCACTATGAAGATGAGAGAGGAACAAAAATCTCCTTTTCATCATCTTCATCAACTTATCTAGTTTGTTGCTAATGGTAGCAAGTGAGAGTTTAGCCTTAGGCTTTGGTTGAGGAGGGATGGATGGGGCTCCTTCTTCAATAATTAGTCTCTTCCTTTTTTAGGCCTATGAGGACTCCATCTTTTTAGTACCAATTGCACCCAAAGTGTAGGCATAAGTGTCCGAGTGAATTGCTTTGGTGTTTATGAGATAGGTGAGATCAAGAAAGTTTTGTAATGGTAGAAGTTTCTTAGTGAGGAACTTTTCGTTATCCTCATTAAGAGCTCCTACATATCGATATATGGTTGTGATGTAGGATGGAAGAAGGAATTGGCTTTTAGGCTTGATGCTCATATGGATTAATTAATCCACAAGATACCTACCAGTTTGGATTGGCTTGTTCTTGACAAGGCAGAAAAGAAATGCCAAGTCCTTTTGTGATACTTTTTCATTTCCAACACCTCTAGCATTAACCGAGAAGGTGATGATACGATGAAGTATCTAAAATGGTAAGGTTTTATTGTGTTTGGCCAAAGAGGTTTTAGGGTCGTGTTTAGTTTCGATTGAGATTTTCAACCAAAACTCATATTACATAATGTCAAATGTGGAGATGATGAAAGGTATGTGTTCTCCAACTTGAAGGTTGAAAAGTGAGGAAAGTTTGTTGAAAGTAATGTAATGGGGGTCACCAAAAGCTCAAAAAACTAACTCATATTGGCCTGCTCGTGAATCTGCTTTGTGACTGAGTTATACCGTGCACATAAATTCTCTAACCACTTTTTCATATCCGAGTTCATCCTAGAAGATAAACTCAATCCAGCCTAAGTTTGATAGGAATGCACAAATTTCTTCATTAAGCCCAAGTGTCTCTAGCAAGAAAGTTGAAGGGATTTTATTAGGAGGATTGTTTTGGAGGAGTTTGCTATGTAGCGATCCTTCTCCTCTTTAATAATACCCTTCATAAGGTAAAAAGCAAAAGGGGTAGAAGGTTGAGCAATGGCCTTGCCTTTTTCCACTCTGGACATTTTCTTGGGAGTAATAGGAGGAGTTTGAGAGATTTTTAGAGTTTGAGAGAATTTGATGTTGGAAGTGAAGTGAGGATGTTACTATTTTAGAGGGTATTTATAACCATTTGGGGTCTCTGTAAATGGCTAGAAATGCATTGATGAAGAGATGGAAATGGTTGGCAATCAAATCACTTAATGGCTAAGCGGTTACCCTAATTCGTGTCCGCGAATTTCAAAGTCACAACCGCGAATTCCAAAAATTATGACTAACTGACAAATTTTCCTCGAGAATACATGCTTCAATAGTCAAAAATCTGAATTCTTGACCAAAATTTGAGATGGAGATTGATTCTCACGACTGTGATTTAATGTTTGATAGTCGTGTGACTTGGACTTGTAATTCGCAACCGTGAATAGGCAAAGATAAGGATGGAAAATTAAGTTTTGAAAATTGTGATCCATTTCACTATGTTCATGCTTAATTTATGAAATATGTTACAAAAAAGCACAATTGCAATTAAAATTATGACATCTCAATTAACAAATATCAAATTTAATAAACACACATATACTGATCACAAATCAAAAAATAACAATCAACACACATAGCAATTATACATAAGATCAAAATTTTCACTTTAGGGAACTGCCATCAAGCATTCCCAATTCTCTCTTAATGAAGTTCAAACTTTCTTCATTGAGAGGTTTAGTGAAAATATCAGCAAGTTGATGATTTGTGTCAGTAAACTATAACACAACATTCCCCTTTTGGCCATGGTCTCTAAGGAAATGGTGTCTAATATCTATATGTTTGCTCTTAGAGTGTTGGATGGGATTTTTTCAAAGATTTATAGCACTAGTGTTATCACATTTAATAGGAATATGATCAATCACTTTGCGAAAATCCTTCAATTATTGTTTCATCTAAAGGACTTAGGTGCAACAACAACCAGTTGTGACATACTCGGCTTCCACGGTGGATAAGGCAACTGATACTTACTTTTTACTAAACTAAGATATTAGGTATTGTCCGATAAATTGGCAAGTCCAGGAAGTGCTTTTTCTATCTAATAAACTAACCACATAATCTGCATCTAAATATCCTATGAGACTAAAAGATGAATCCCTAGAATACCATAACCCTAAGTGAATTGTATCATGCAAATACTTAAAAATTCTCTTAACAATATTTAAATGTGACTCTTTAGGAGAGGATTGGAACCTAGTACACATACATACATTAAACATGATATCTGGCCTAGAAGCAGTAAGATAAAGTAGAGATTTGATCATACTTTGATATCTCTTTTCATCTACTGTCTTACCTGATTCATCTTTATCTAGCTTGATGGTACCACTCATGGGAGTTTTAGCTACTTTGCAACCATCCATGCCAAACTTCTTGAGTATCTCCCTTGTGTATTTGGCTTCGTTGATGAAGATCCCTTCTTTGGTTTGTTTGATTTGTAAACCAAGAAAGAACTTGAGCTCTCCCATCATGCTCATTTTGAATTCCTTAGTTATACACTTAGCAAAATCCTCATAGAGAGACTCATTAGTAGCACCAAAATTAATATCATCAATATAAATTTGTACAAATTAGTATGTCATGCTTGTGCTTTTTAACAAATAGTGTGGTGTCCACCTTTCCTTTTTCAAAATCATTTTTCAAAAGAAATGAACTAAGCCTTTCATACCAAGCTCTTGGAGCTTGTTTCAATCTATATAAGGCTTTGTTCAATTTAAAAACATGATTGGGAAAAAAATGTGACCCAAACCAAAAGGTTGTTCAACATAGACTTCCTCTTCAATAATTCCATTCAAAAATGCACTTTTAACATCCATTTGAAAAAGCTTAAAATTCATGTGGCATGCAAAAGCTAAAAGTATCCTAATGGCCTCTAATTTTGCAATGGAGGCAAAAGTCTCATCATAATCTATGTCTTCCTCTTGGTTGTATCCCTTAGTAACTAATCTAGCTTTATTCCTTGTGACAAGACCTTGCTCATCTAACTTGTTCTTAAACACCCATTTGCAACCTACAATGGAGTGTTCTTTAGGCTTAGGGACAAGTTCCCATACATTGTTTCTCTCAAATTGATTGAGTTCTTATGGCATAGCAACCATCCAACTCTCATCATCAAGAGCCTCATCAATTGATTTTAGCTCAAGTTAAGAAACAAATGCTAGATTACTATCTAAAATATTAAGTTGTGATCTAGTACTTACACCCTTAGAGGTATCACCAATAATCCAATATTTTGGGGTGATCCTTGGAGAATCTCTAATATTTGGGTAGATCTTGACTTGGCTCATCTTCTTGTTGATGTTGTGGTTCCTCATCTACTCTTGATGATTCACCTCCTTCCTTATCTTTATCCTATTTTCTTATAGTGTCTTCTAACTCTAATTTTTCAAGGTTACCTACAAGATCATCAACAAAAACACCTTTCTCAAGATCAAGTTTACTAGATTAATAAAAAACAACATTCATAGACTTTTCAACTACCATAGAACTCTTATTAAAGACTTTATAAGCCTTGTTAGAGGTGGAATAGCCTAAGAATATACCTTCATTGGTCTTCGAATCAAATTTCTCAAGATTATCCTTGGTATTCAATATATAGTACTTGCATCCAAATACTCTTAGATATGATATCTTAGGTTTTCTACCATTTCATAGCTCATAGGAAGTTTTATTAAAAATGGGTCTTTTAAAGACTATTTACAATATAACACGAAGTATTAATAACTTCGGCCCAAAAGTAATTCGGTAAAGAATACTCATTGAGCATGGTTCTAGTCATTTCTACTAGTGTTCTATTTTTCCTCTCTATAACACCATTTTATTATGGTGTTATAGGAGTTGAAAAATTATGGAAGATCCCATTCTCACAATAATAGGTTTCAAAAGACTCATTTTAAAATTCTTTTCCATGGTCACTTCTTTATAGAATAAATGAAGTAACCCTTTTCATTTTGAATTCTTTTTGCAAAGCTTTTGAAAGAATCAAAAGTGTCATTCTTATGAGCTAGAAAGGACACTCAAGTAAACCTAAAATAATCATCAACTAAGACTAGTGCATAATGTTTTTCACCTAAGCTAGCACTTATAGTGGATCCTATTAAGTCCATATGAATTAGTTGAAGGGGTCTAGATGAACTAATAACATTTTTAGCTTTGTGGGAGGCTTGATGTTGCTTCCTCATTTGGCAAGGACCACATGTCTTGTCTTTAGTGAAATTTAGCTTGGGAAGGCCTTCCACTAACTTCCCTTTAGATAGGCTTTGTAAAAGATCCATGTTTGCATGTCCAAGCCTTTTATGCCATAACCAAGCTTCATTACTCAAAGACATAAGACATTTAAAAGATTGGTTAGCCAAATTGTCTAAGTCAATTGAGCAGGTATTGTCTTTCCTTTCACCCTTGAAAATAACCTCATCATCCACTAATGTGGTGACTCGGCATTCCCTAGGATCAAAGGTGACTTTATTACCTTTATCACATAATTGACTTACATTCAATAAATTATGTTGTAAGACATTAACTAATAAAACATTATCAATCAAAGAACAACCATTTTTACCAATGGTTCTAATGCCAACTGTATTACCCTTACCCTTGGCATTGTTACCAAATGTGACATTTCCACCTTTTTTTTCCTTCAATATCGTGAATAGCTTTCTATTTCCCGCCATATGCTTAGAACATCCACTATCCATATGCCAATTGCTTGATTTATTAGTGGTTGCCACACTTCCATACACAATAAAAGTAAATCACTTTTTCTTAGGTACCCAAGCATACTTGGGTCCTAGCAGGTTATAAGTTGAAGGGTCCTCTAGTTTGAGGTGAGCCTTCCTAATAAAATAATGAATATTAATATGCCCAATTTTTATGCAATAATGGCATTGGAGTTTAGACTTGTGAGCCTTTCTCCTATGCACAAACTTAGTATAAGTAGGAGGCTTTCTCATACTTTGATGACATAAGTGCATGCATATGCACGAGTGATGAGGATTAGTAAATTATTGTTTTTGTTTGTGTGTGTGAGCATACTTTTTGTTGTACGAATAGGCATGGCTTGCTCTTTGAGTCTTGGCTCTTGAGCTTTGGGAAGTATTCCCTTTGCCTTTAGGCATAGGTGGCTTAGTGCTAGGAGCACTTTTCTTCCCAATTACCTTAACACTTGAAGTTTGAGGTTTTGATGCTCTAATGAATGCAATGTGAGATGATGTGGATGAGGAGACTTCATTAAAGGCTAAACCATGTCTAATCAATAGTGGCCTTTGAGACACAATCAATGTTTCTAAAGCTTCTTTTCCTTTATAAAACTTAGAGATTGAGCTTTTAAGCTCAATGACTTCCCCTTTTAGAGAGTCATTCTCTTTTCTTAAGGTTGCTAAGGAAGTTGATGTCTTGGAAAAATTTTACATAGATTTGTTGAGCTCATCATTTGATGCTCTCAATTCGTTTACAAGATCATTGAGGGATTTATAATCATCCTCTAATTTTAGACATTTTTTCTTATAAGACTTTATTTGTGACTTGTATTTGTCATATCTCATAGTAAGAGCCTCTATAAGCTCTTCATTTACCTCATCAAAATCTGAATGAGTGGGATGAAGTACTTACCTCATTTAGAGAGTCTTCTTATGCCATGAAGCAAATTTTGGCAACTTCTCCTTCTTTTTCATTTACACTTGAGCTATTATCCTAAGTGGCTGAGAAACATTTCTTCTTCTCCTTGTCCCCTCTCTTCTTCATCTTTATCTTGGGACAATCGTATTTAATGTGGCCTTGCTTGTCACACTCATAGCAAGTGACTTCATTAGATCTCTCTCTAGGATTAGGAGTTGTCTTCTTAAAGCTTCTTCTCTCTTTTCTTCTTCTAATTAACTCGTTAGTCCTTTTTGAGAGCATTGCTAGCTTTTCTTCTTCTTTGTCACTTTCTTCATCACTAAAGGTAGTTTTTACCCCTTTCCCCTTGGTTGAGGATTTGAGTGCCAAAGTTCTTCTTTCTTTTTTTGATTTTTCTCCTTAGCCCTTTAATTTCTTCATTTGCTCATCCTTTTGTAAGGCTAACTCATAAGTTAAAAGTTTGCCTATTAACACATCCATAAGAACCTTTCCAATCTACGGGTTGCACTCTTGAATGTTGCACACTTTTGAACCAAACTTATCTAATGAAAAGTTTTAAGGATTTTCATGTTTATCTCATAGTTGGTAAGAGTTCTTCCAAATTTCTTCATGTTTGTGATGATGGATAGAAGCCTATTCATCATTTTGGTGATGCTTTCATGGTCTTCCATCATGAAGAGCTCTCATTCTATCACGTACATCTCCAAACTACTTGATTTAACAAGTGTTGTGCCCTCATGATAGTTTTCAAGAGTCTTCCAAATAGCATGAGCTGTTTGGCAATGTTGCACTCTTCCAATCTCTTCCCTTGAGAGAGAGCTTAGAAGAATAGTCATTGCCCTCTTGTTTTTGCCATTTGACCTCCTATGGGCTTCAACCCAATCTTCCCTTGGAATGAGTTCTTCAATTCCATCCACTACTTTAGTGGGTGGCTTCCATTCTTTGACAACTACATCTCAAAGGTCCACTACATCTATATCAAGATAAATCTGCATTATATACTTTCAATGAGTACAGTCGGATCTATTAAAGTAGGGCTTGAGGTGTAAGTGGATTTCCTATTGTGCCATGATCTTTGTTCACCCAATTAAGGCTAGTTTGTGAGACTAGGCTTTGATACCACTTGTTGGCCCTAGGCACCAAGAAGGGGGGTTTAATTGGTGTTTAAAAAAAATGAAGTGAGGGATAAAGATAGAGTAGAAAGGAGAAAAAAAGATTTATAGTGGTTCGGGTATTAACCAACCCTACATCCACTTTCCAATTCTCTACAATTAGGTGTTTCACTCACTCAAAATGGTGTTTCCAAGCTCACACCTAACTTTTACATTTTGTGTTTTCAAGGCTCACACAAAAACTTCTTTTACAAGTGTTTTCTAAGGCTCATACTAAAACCCCTCTCAAGTGCTTTCACAGGCTCACACTAAAACATTTTATAATTGGTATTTAATGCTCACACTCAACAATCATAATCTCATAAAGAATAGAACAATTTGAGTAGCTAAATTGTAATAGATTTTACACAAGTAATGAATTCTTTATCTATCTCTTATTAACAACTATTTGGTAGAGTATTTATACCATATACCCACCAAAGAGACGTTAGACTATCAAACTCATCAAATCTTTAAGACATGCTAGGTAGATTTTGCATTAATTGTATGTCAGGCGGGAGTCGCGATCACTATTGATGATTCAATGTCGCGACATACCAATTTCCATACTAGAGCCAAAAATTGCAACGAAAAACCCCGTTTGTGTCTAACGGCTAGTTCATGTGGCAACTCCTAATTGGTTCATTAAGAAAATATAGTTGTTGCTTTCTAAGTGCCCATAAATGTCACAGTCGTGATCAATCCTTGTACAAGGCGTCACTGAGACGTGAATTCTTCTGTTTGAAGGAGAATTTTCATCTTCATGAATCGCGGTCGTTGCCTACAATGTCACCCTCGTGAATTTTATTCTTCAACAGACACCTAAGACACTTGGCATGTTGTGGTTGTGGACTTAGTTCCCTCTTCAGTCACTATAAAAGTTACGGTAGGGACTGATGCGCAACATTGACCGCGAATTCATCTATGACTTTAACACTCCCATCTTTGGATGAGTCGCGGTAGCGACGATGCCCACGAATCCATCTAACCTAGTTTCACCCTGTCTTGAGCTATTTCGTGGTCGCGAATTATAAATCACTAATCGAGAATTTGGATGAACTTTTCCTTCTTGAAGATTGTGAAATCCATCCAACTTTCAATTTAAAGTCTAACTTAATTCTGCAAAACAGCACTTAATGGAAACATTAGAATTGATCAATCTCCTTTGTCAATATCAAAAGAGGTCCAAGACTTAAGGTTAACCAACCTAGTCCAACACTTCTCAAATGAAATTAACCCCTCATGATGTTAATCATGCATGGTTAGTGATAATTATAGAGTATTTAAGGTAGAACTCTTGGATAGAAGTTGAAATTCAAAAGAACAAGAGCTGATTGTGTTGATTTTATTGTTAGAGCAGAATATTGTACCCATAATTTCATAACACTAGAAAAGGAATTAGAGAAAGTGAAAAATATGAAAGTTGTATCTTTATGCCTTATCTAAATGCATGTGAAATAGTTTTGCTTGATTTGGTGTTTGTGAGGAGATATGACTCCTTCATTAGGGTTGGTTTACAACCAACTGAAATCACCTTAGTCTTTCTATTTTCTTATATTTTGATGGCCTTAGGTTCTAATTTTGACAAAGTGCAAAGCATGAAATTTGTAGGGTTATATCCTCTCTAAACACCTATAAAGCAGTTTGGATTGATTTGTTGTGTGGAAAGGAATATGGCTCATTGATTGTGACTGACCTTATACCTGGATGAAACCTCACCTGTATTTTAATTCTACTTTCCAAGAATTTGATAGCTATAGATTCAAAATTTGGTGATGTTTTAAACTTGAAAGTTTTATATTATGTATGATCTATATACCTATAAAATATTTTTTGCCAAATTTAGCATGGTTGTGGAGATGTTGCCCCCCTTCGTCACTACTGATTGTCACCATGTTAAAAGTCTGCTCACCTTGAAATTGGTCATTTGTTTTGGTGACTCTATAGACCAAATTAGACAATGAGTAAAACATGAAAAATACTCTTTTATGTGTTTCGTAACTTCTGGTAAATCTTTTTTGCAATTTGATTTGTATAATTTGAGATATTTCTAAGAATGTAAGACCTACTCAGACTGAGATGACATGAAAATAGAGCAAAATTCAAAAATTTATCCTATTTTATGTATGTCTTATATTGGCCTAAAATTTTAATATGTTGTGTCATTATGTGCCTAGTTTATTTGAAAAAAAGAATCAAGTCATTTGGATATGTATATCTAAAATTATTGTTGTGAGAGTGTAGCAAGCTCAGGCTGCTATATAAGGAAAAACATGCATAAACACTAGGTCCACTTGCATAGATCATACCATAGTTGCATACCAAGCATTCATAATCATTTTGGCATACTTATAACGATGTATGTATCAAATATTAGGATCTCAACACTTTTAGGAAGCCCTAGAGAGAGAACCAAACCCACCGTAAAGGTTGGTTACATCAAAAGGTGAGTAAAAATGATAATTAGATTTTATTGTGTATATGTGTGATAATTTTATAACGTGATTATGTCCTATTACATATATATGTGATTGAATTGTTACCTTTTACATATGAATACAAGTCAAGCAAGAATTATATGGTCTTAATGATTACTTGTATACCATTGTTATGAACACTTGCATATGGAACTAAAAGGATGTTATGACCGGCATTTTAAACACTTGCAAATCACGTGGAAGATGGACTAATATGTCCCATTGGCATATGTTATGGATCAAATGGTTCACTTATTATATGTTGGCCAACAAAATCAAATGTCACTTGAATCACATGAATTTCTAAGAGCAGTATTTGCCTTGCAAAGCCACAACACAAAAATAAATCTATTGCACTTGCACTTGCATAGTCAATTGTTATACTTGTAATGTATCCTGATGATATTCTTATGTTGATTATGCCATAAGAATCTGACTATTGTTTTTATTTATTGAGTCGCGACTTAGCTAATCGTAAATTTTTTTTTCAAATACTGAAGCATAAGATTGGACATTTTGGTGCTTAGAGTTTTGCATCGAGACACATGGACCACAAGTCGTCAGCTGAATTCCAACTCTCTCTCTCCTTGTGTCATGTACATACATCTAGATAGGAACCAATTTATAGTCACTAGTCTTGAAATTAGTTAACATATATGTACATTAAATACATGTTTGATTGTGTATGTATAATGAATAAAATCTTTATGCATATGTATTTTGGATATGAATGCTATGAGTTTTGTAAATGAAAATGGTCATTAGAAACACCATTGGATTTTGGTTTCAAAGTGAGCCTAATTAAGAAAACTCTTGTTAGGATTAAGTATGAACCTTGGAAAAACACTTGTAAAGGTTGTGTGTGAGCCTTGGAAAAACACATAGTTGTAAGTTAGGTGTAAGCTTTTAAAACACCCCTGGGAGTTAGTGGAATACTCATTTGGAGAATTGAAGAGTGGATTCAGGGTTGTTAAATATCCGAATCACTATAAATTTACTTGTGTTCATTCTTCTCCCAGACTTTCTCTAAACTTTAAATCACTTACATTCCCTTTAAAATTTTAAAATTTTTACTAATTTTACCCTTATTCTTGATGCATAAAGACCAACACCTTTCGTCCAACTTAATATACCATTGGGCTATGGTCATCAACTTTGAGCAAAAATCTATGTTCTTTATATGAAGTTTATCCTTGAGCCTCCCAACCATAGTTCCACTCCTCATGGCCTTTTCTATTGTTTCCATATTTATAGACTCGACTTGCATGGCTTCTTCATTGAAGCAATTGATGTATTCTCAAAGGATTTCTACTCTTTGCTACATGCAATATCCTAAAGGACTTGTTTTCCTCTTCTGAGTAATGTTAGTGCCAAACCTAGTGAAGAATGCCTATTCTATCTTTTTAAAAGAATAGATCAAGCTAGTAGGCAACTATAAGTGCCATATTTGTGCAGCTTTTATTAAGGTGGTGGGAAAAACCTTGTAAAGAATAACATTTGAAATGTCATTAAGCAACATCATTATTCACAATATGGCCAAATGCATTTAAGGATCCCCTACTCCATCATACATCTGAAGTGTTGGGAGCTTCCACTTTGGGGGGGAATTTTTCTTCAATGGTCTCCCAAACTAAGAGAGAAGCTTCAAGGTACCTCCTTACTGACAGTGTAAAGCTCCTTCTGCTGAACATGTCCATACCCTACTTGTCCTTGGAGTATGTTTCTTGTGAATCAACCTCTTCCCCCATACCATTTTGTTCAACTTGTTTCCTAGTGTGTCTTTAGATCCCAATGTGTCTAATGGAGGAAGGTCACCACAAACTTGATTTTCACCAAGTTATTGAGGGTTTAGAGCCACCAGGCTAGTGGTCAGGGCATTGGCCACCTGTTTTTGGAAATAGTCCAAGGCAGTCTCCATAGTCCTGGCCAGAGCTTCCTAGAATTGAGTTATTGCATTAGTGGTAGCAACATTAGTAATAGGGTTGATGGTGGTTTCTATGTGATTAACATTGCGAGGAATTTTCCTCTTCTTGAAAGAGATGGGGTAAGTTTCTAAAGTGGTTGGCCATTTTTAATTGGTGATTAAAGGTGTGAATTTAAATAAAATACAAATTAATTATAAAGAATAGGAAAAAGAGTTCCAATAGACATAACTAATTAATGACCTTTAATCTCAAATTGAGTAGAATAACTTTGCAAAAGGCAACAACTATGAACTAGAAGGGCTAGGTGTCCCACAATCACTCCAATGGTTAAGTTAAAAATTGGTTTTTTGAGAGCTCGTAAATGACAAAGGTGTTGTTATTGTTAGCAAAATTGGCAATGAAAGAGTTGTAAGGATAATGAAATTGTGTCCCTGTAACTAGTGTTGTGACCTTATATTTAGATTATTGATAACAACCATTGCATTCATTAAAGTGATCTCAGAATATAAGAAAATAGATTTGTCTTCATAGCCACATGACCTTCGAATATTAAAGAAATGAGTCTTTTAGATTTTTTGAACATTAAAAGTTTAAGTCATTGATGATTTTCTAAATAGTATCATGTTCGATCTTGAAGTCTTCGTTCATTTTAGAAAATATATGTTCCTAAAGCATGTCTCCATCTATAGGCCATTTGGTTATTTATAGACTATCATTATAATTTTAAAATTATTTTATATAAGAAAATTTATATTATTAAACTTTTTATATTATTTATCTTTTTTGATAGAGTAAACTAAATATTTAATTACTAACTTACTTGTTACATAATAAAATAAAATATATATATATTTTTACCATTTATTAAAAATATTATATTACTAATATAATTAATTAATAAATGACAAATGCTTACTAAAAATTAAATATGAAATTATGATTAATTATGTGTATTAATGATTTGTATTTGTCTTTTAAATATTAAAAAACCTTTAATTTTTCTTGCGGATGTATGGGTGATTTTCTCAATCTTGGTTGTTTATAGTTGAGCCCTGCCCAAGTGGCATTATTACCATTTGGAATTGGCTATTGACATTGGATGAAAAAGCTTGGAGAAGAAGATGGGAGGCAAAATCGAGGCATGACAAAGAAACGCATTATAGAACAATCCCAAAGCAATCTTTAACACAAAATCGTCCTTTATTTATATTTCCCTCTCTCTTTTTCGATGGTCTCTTTTCTTCTTTTCAGAGAAAAAACACAAAGTAAGTAAAATCTTTAGATTCCAACATATACATATGCGATAATAATGTCAACACTTCAAGCATTATTTGATTGCTCATTACATTCTCTGGCTCACCATTTTCCTTCTAATTTTTCTCCTTTATAATTCGCTTTGTTCTTAACGTTTGGGCATGTCTAAGGCTTGTTTCATTACAGAGAAAATGCCAGAAATAATGATATATTGAAGTTCTTAGTCATTTTGCTAATACTCTATTGCCTCCCCTGTAATATGAGCAGCAGGTTAAGGAGTCAACACGTCCTTGCCCTTTAATGGCTAAAAATATTGCTCTTACTTGAACACAAATGTTGTACAAAATGATTTTTATTCAAGTGTAAAAAATTATTGTTGAAAAGCAAGTTTTACAGCCTTGAGTTTACATATTTTGCAAGATTATGAAAAAGTAATTTTCCATAAATTTATTGTACTCATTGAAAAGTTATAAAAATAAATTTTCATAAATTCATTAGACTGACATAATAAATAAATATGTTTGAATTTACTGAAACAAAAGCGCACTGAATAAAGTCCAGAACCTTCATTAAACAAACAAAAAAACAAATAAATATTTTACCCTTTATAAGCAATTTTTTATAGTATTTTCTTTTATATATAAATTAATTAGAAGAAAAGATTTAGACGGTGCACTCGGGCATTTTAGTTAAGCTATTTTTTTTTTTTATACTGCTAAAATTTTATGTTTCTTTTTGAACTTACTAGTTTGAAATCAAATTTTATGTTTCTTTTTGAACTTACTAGTTTGAAAGCAAAAGATTGGGAGCAATATTTTCAAAAGAGGTCTAGTTAGTATTCAACTCATAATTCTTATCAAAAAAACAATTATGTAGGTTTAATTCGTGATAGCTTAGTATATATATGTACAGATTCCTAATTACATCAGCTATCCTTAAATTGATTGATTAATCAATTGATTAATTGAACAAAAATAAATTTAAAACAAAGAAGAAAAAGAAATGGAGGTGATCTCACAATAGAAAATCTTGCTAGAGAATATTTAATAATCTTAAAAATAGCTAGCTTAATTAACTCGAATTACTTTAGCCACCTTTATCTACAAAAAGCTTTCCTCTGATGATAAAATTTCACCCTGGAGCCCTACATTAAAATTGGAAGTTAATAATTAAACAAGTTAAGACAGACCCCACCAAGCACTACTACGATTCTTGTTGATCAATCACATCTTGATGCACCCTCTTCCTACCAATAAGAGGGACTCCAAAAATCTTCACTGTACCACTATTTGATTCCTCAGCAGTTAATAAGGACAATGAAGATTTACCCATATCAAGATTTTTACCACGTTGATGATCATAACATGAAGAACCCAGCTCTATAATCTTAGGAGTAGTTGTTGTTGCAGCGTTATACCCCTTCTGCTCATAAGGAAACACCGTAGGTTTTACATGGCTTTGAATGAAGTAGATAATGTCATTGTAGAGGGTTTTCATGTAGGAAAGTTCTGACAAAAGCATATAGTTTTTTTTTCTAAGTCTTTGGTTATTTTCTGAAAGAGCTGTTAGGATATCTGTGGTGGGTTTTGGAGATGGAAATAATGGAGGTGAAAGATCACTTATCCAACCATAGCCTTCTTGATCTGGTTGAAGAATCTGGGGTAGTGATTGGTCATGGAAGTGTTGGTGATGGTGATGTGATGTTTTCCTCCTGTGGATCTCAGGTAATAAGTGCTTTGCTCCTTTTCTAAAATACTCATTTGCAAACTCCCATCTATCTGCAACTACTTTCTTAAATCCCTGCAGTAACAACACATTAAAAGAAGAGATTTGTCAACTATAAGTACATGTATATATGTATGTAAAACCAGTAGGGTTTTTAAGAAAGCCAACTGATATATAATTCACTGATCCAAAGATTTTCCAGAATATATGTTCGTATATGCAACAAATTAGTACTTCCTAAAAAGACTGCCTCATGTAGTACATATATTTAGATTAATATATAGTACATATATTTTAGATTAATATACTTTTCAAAAACTATGTACTAAAAACCAACTTAATTAAGCTCAGTTGGTACATCTGTAAGCAATAAGAAATATTTAGATATGTGAATAAATGAAGATGGCTCGTACCACATCAAAGATATACTAAAGAAAATTAGGAAGCAAATCATGGGTCAACTGAAGAAAAGAAATTATATAAAGATATCTAGCAATGAGAGCAACCCTAAACTTGGAAAGCCTGAGAAATGAGCTTCCTTAAAAAGCACCCAGAGCAATCAACAAATTGCCATATATACATTTATTGCTAAAGTTTGGAAACAATAAAAGAAGTGTCTTTGCTGGAGAGAAAGAGAGAGGGAGGTGATGACAAGTACTCACATAAGTATTGAGCTGCCTAACAAAGCTTGAGAAGTTGTTGTGCTTGAAGTAATTAGGAAGAACATCCCTAGAAAATTCAGGAGGTTTCCAAACAACAAAGGAAGTTTGATCATCACCCCAAGAGACTACATGATCAGTAAGAGGATCATTAACAAGTTGATATGTCTTTGTTAAGAAAGGAGCAGGAACAGCCTTTTGAGACTCTACAGAGAACACCATCTCTTCACCACATGACCTATCATGCACTGTAAAAGCCATTACTCTTGTACCAGAAGATGATCAAGAAGAATCAAATTGTGAAAGATATATGTATCTTCACTACACTGCTTGAAATGCACATTCACTTCTAAGTTTAAAGCAACTCTTCCCTCACTCTCTCTCTCTCTCTCTCTCTCTTATTATAATTTTGTAGCTTTAAGAAGCAGAAACATATGACCATTTCACTAAAATAAAAGCTACACTATCAATTTCTCTCTCTATCTCACTGTAGTTTCTAACTTTAAGAAGCATATGACCATGTCAGTATATTAATATATATTTAATGATCTTTTATTAGAATTATATATTAGATTATAAAATAAGATCCAATGAGATGTATATTAATTGCGTAGTGATTGTTCCTTGGATGCAGTTGTATATATGCGCATGTGGTGGGAAAATGCATATGCTGAATTGAGCTTAGGATCAACTTTTTCTCTGATTAGGGCACACCCACAATATATTTGCTTTTAGAGAGTGCCTTTCCATGGAAGGACAAATTTATCCCTTTATGTGTTTTTTTTTTATATAGCTTTTGGTTGTTCATCAGAACAATTTTCTTTTCTACTTTTCTAATAAAAATGGACTGTTATTGCGCTCAGGGGCAGAACTAGAATCAAACATTCAAGAGGATCAAAATATGAATAAAAATAGAAAAATAAAAATATGAGAGCAATATAGATAATTTATCAAAATTTTTAAATAACATTCTTATACTTGTAATATTAAATATAAAATATGTAGGCAATAAATAAAAATTATAAAAATACATGAAATGGATGCCAAAATAAATTTTTAAGAAGTTTGAAGGAGGCTTAATTGAATATATATATATATATATATATATATATATATATATATATATATATATATATTAAAAATAATATAGATTATAGTTCGAATCTTTGACATGCACAATATGTTGAGTCCATCTTATTTAATCTAATAAAAAAATAAATAATTCATGAATGCACAAATGAAAAATATATAAAATTACATATTTATTAATTCAGTATTTAAATCAGACAAATCATAATGAATGAAATGTAGCATTAAATGAACTTATCTATTGGTTGATATATAAAGTTAATCAATGGCATCTAGATACTACATTGACAAAATTTTGGTCAATTGATAATCTCAAGAGATTAACCATTATTAACTAGGAGTACTTCTCATCTTATCGATTAAAATTCATAAAGAAACTTTTTTTTGTCTTAATTTGAGAACCGGGAAAAAAAATTAAAACATAAAAATTTTGTAATTTTTCTGAATTAGTTTAATTATAATTAGAATTTCAACTCATAAACTCTAGTGCAATAAAAGAAATTATCAGTAACAATGAGCACATTTTTTTTAAATGTAGGACTTGATTATTTCTCCATTATTAGGCTTGGTGCAAATCCGCCCTTGACTTAACTAAGGAACCTACTGGAACTTGTATTTTTCCTCCAGAAACAAACATTCAAAATCATATGTTGGTTTGTGATAGTATACAAGTCAGTGGTTGAAACATGGCAATTTCCTATTTATTTCGTTTAAATGTTTTTATATATTAAAAAACACAGTCCATTGTCATTAATTTGTTGTTGCCAATAATTTTCATATTCTTATACTTTATATCATAAAATTATTTTTTATTGATATTATATGATTATTTATAAATATTTTTATTGATATTATATGATTGTTTATTACTAAAAATATTTGTTATTATTCTAAAAAAATGATAAAAAGATAGATACAACTTATTTTTATCAAACTGAAGAATTAATTACCATTAAATTAAAAAAAGATTTATGCCAATTGGTTCCTATTATTAAGAAAATAAAATAAAAATCCAAATATATAACTCCAAGCCCCTTTATATTCCTTAGGACAGACATTCTATTTTTTGTAGAACTGAAACTTGAAAGCTTGTGACTACATATTATTGTTATTTAAAAAATTAAAATCCCTTTGCTACTATCGAGGAGAACATTATTCAATTATTCAGACTCTTATTCACCACTGAGTCATACATAGAAAAATAACAGAAAAATAAGCATCAAGAAGCTTCCTTTTTTTAAAAAAAAAAAAAAAATTACAAGATGGAGAGCAAAAATTTAAATTTATACTCTGATGAGTTGAAGTAAAAAAAAAAATTTTTTTTAAAACCCCTGTACAAATTGCCAGGGGAAATCAGTGCATTGGGCTCATTGACACACAGCTAGATGATTCCTTTTTTCTAAAAAAAAAAAATCCCTAATTTTCATCCAGTGATTTTTTTTTTTTAAAGTATTAGATATAGACAACAAAAAAATTCAAGGAGATAATTAACCCTCTCTTCTTCTATATTTATCATTGTAGGTCATTAATTCTTACTATACCAGAAGATGAGAACTTTCACCGTAGGATTTTATATTTTTCACACCTATGAATGACCAATCAGGTTATGTTATTGAAAGAAATTTGATAACAACAATTTTTTAAAATATAATCTAAATTAAGTTATTTACTAATATTTAACTACTAGAAGATGAGAACTTTCAACGTAAGATTTTTTATTTTTCACACCTATGAATGACCAATCAGGTTATGTTATTGAGAGAAATTTGATAATAACATTTTGTTTAAATATAATCTAAATTAAGTTATTTACTAATATTAAGTATAATTTGATAAAAGTGAAATATAGTAACTAGAGTTAGCAATATCTAATCCAATTTAAAAAGAATTGAGCAAACCCTAAGTTGATCCAACCTTACTTTTTAATCTTTCAAATTCACCTAATCTGAAATTATTTGAATTTGACTAAATTTAAATGATTAATATTAATAATATTTTATTTATTTAAAAGTTAAAAAAAATTATGAGTAATTTGACTTGACTTGAAATTCAAAAATAATATGAATTATTTTTTGTGCATTAATCAGATCAATTTACTGCAAGTCTAACCAACCCAAGCTCGTTTAGCAAAAAAATGATAATTCAAAAGTGATCTAATTTGAATTTGATGTAATTTAAAGTCACCAAATTTGATCCGTTGTCCACTTTTAATAGTAACAAGTTCAACATTTTGATCATTTTCATATGAAAGAAACATCATTTGAGAATAAGGCCATTCGAAGGGGAATAAATGAAACTTTTTTTTTTAAGACTTAATAGATTGTGTGCTACACAATAAGAGATAAGAGATAATCATCTCCTTTTAGCTCTTAATAAAAAAAAATAACATTTCTGCCATTTTTATGCAAAGGAGAATCAAATCTAATATCCCTTACTCTTCAACTTTTATCCCTTACTTTTCACTTTTTTTAAAGTGTTAAGAGACCAATCGCATGAAGCTTAATTGTTAAATAAGATTATCTTTAAATCAAATATAATCATTTTTTTATTAAGTTATTATTTTTTCGCATTAATTTGATTTTAATTAAGAATTTTAAAATTGAAGGTGATAGTTTTTTTTTTTTTTTATCTAACTCCAAATTTTCATTTGAATTTTATATAAGCGACTTGAACTCAATTAGACTTAGAAATAAAACTTAAAAAAGGCTCAAACCCATAATGATTGCAAAATTTCTAGTTTAAACTTAATATGACTCATCTCAATCCACAGATTAACTTCAATGGATTCGTTCCTAACATTAAGATTATCTGATTTAATTTTATTTAAATATTTAAATAAAAAGATATTTCTGATTTAAAAATTAAATTTATCAATGATTTAATTTAAAATTCAAAAAATTTTAAAATCTTTTTTTTAAATTGATCCAATGACCTAATTCAAGTCACTCTCAACTCAAAATTGATTAATTTAATTTAATTTAGTGCCTAATGATGTTAAGCTACTTGTCTCTAAAGATGTAAGTCTATGGCCTAATTAATTCTCAGCTAAAAAGTTCCCACTTATTTTTAAAAAAACAAAAACACAAAATTGATTCCATTTAAACTTATTTTGAAAAAATGTGATCTAAATAAATTTAATTTAAAAATTAACGCAGCTTGAATTTATTTGGTTCGATCATTTGTCATAACTAATTAAACTCAATATTTTAAAGACAATTCATTATCATGGAATTAAAAATTCATTCATATTTCTTCATGTTGCCATAGGATATCAAGGTTCAATTTAAGAAGCACGTGGTGGTTGAGGTGTGGGAAACATATAGGGCCGTCCACGTAAAAATAAGAGATTATTATAAGAAAAATATCTCTTATGGTTTAGTTTTAATTTTAGCGCACCATGATTCCAAGTACCCATTCTTGGTGAACAAATTTTCCACAACTTATAATTTAAAACTCTATCTCTTATGAAATAAATAACTCATAAACATTGAATCAGTTTGTCGTAGGAACAGTCCTTTATTCTTTTTTTTTTTTTTTTTTTTTGTGTACATTCCAAGGCATGCCCGTGACTCATCAGATGCTGCTATGTGCAAACAAAGTAAGTTCCAAGTACTCTCTAGTCACTAGTCACTAGCCACTAGCCACTAGCCACCACCACTATCACAGTATTAGAAGGAATAACTTCATTATTTGTAATTAAAGGAATTCACTTTTTAAATGAAATTTCATTTTCTTGTTTCCATTTCATCAACTGATACTATCCATGCGTTTCATAAAAGTTGTTTTACTAAAAATCTTGTGCAAAATAAAAATTACCACACCATATTTCTTTTTCTTTTTTTCATTGAAAGTAATGTGCAAAAATATAGGATATTATTTTGTATTTGATTTGGATATAAAACTAATCATATTCGAGTTTCAAGCTATTTATGGTAAAATTCTCTCAATTAGTGCAATTCTGAAGTTTCAAATTTTAAACCTTTTTTGAAGGCTTCAAATTTTAAACCTTGAATGAGAATATTTTGAGGCCCGATCAGTTTAATCACTAAATCAATACCGCATTGATAAATATTGGATATTTTTTAGTCATAATATCTCATGGGCCGTAAACAATTATTGACTCGTAAAATGCATAATTTGTCTTGATATTTTCTAAGCTTCTTTCTCAGCCTAAGGCAACATTATTACAGAAAATAAATATTTCCAAAATTTTCTTAAATTTTGATATAACTTTCAGAAGATTAATTCATTAATTCCAACTGTAAAATGTCTTTTCAAGATATAGGATTCCATTGATTAATTAAAATAATTCACATGAAAATAATTCTAACATGAAAAATAGTTGCTTTCATTAATAAATAATTCCATTCCTTTACTGGTCAATATAATCTGAATCTAGGTAAAGAAAAAAATTCATTTTAATATTTCAACGTATGATACCTTTGTTCTTTTTGGATTTTGTTTAAATTTTATATTCTTGTTTAGGATAATAATCTAATAGTTGAGAGTATATGAGTTGTAGCGCATGAGAATAAAATATATATCTTTATTAATTCTATTTTTCCTTAAAATTTAAATTCACCAATAAAAAATTAAAATCTTGTTAATTAATTAAAAAATATATCAATAGCCTTACTAGAAATTCCTATCGTTATTATATTAATTTGATGGATATCTCAATATCAATAACAAGATAAATTTTTAAGTAATTTTACTTGGTATGGTAATAAAAGAGAGAATATAAGACAATAATGATAAGGAAAGGAAATAGGCTAATTTCTTTTACTTTTGCTTTTCTTTCTTATGATATGCAATTTTCTTCAAGGGATTCAATATGCATGGAAAAAGAAATGCATTAGTTCCATTTCAGAATGCATCTTCAAAGCATATATTGCTTGTGTGTTGAACAATGATTGGTTGGTCCACTAAACAGGAAACCTTTGGAATAGAAGAGCTCCTCTTATGCACTTCTAATGTCTAAAACTAAATATTTTTTGAATGACATTTGAATAATTCATGACGAAGATTCTATTCCAAGTATGACCCACTTCCTTATTGTTCAGACATTGGTAGTAGACAAGTTATGCATTACATCGCATGGATCTTTCCTTCCTCCATGTGACCCACTGTTTTTTTCTTCACACTCACATAGCTAAGAGCTAGGTCTCTGCCTTTGTCTCATATTAGCAAAAATCTAAATGCACTACATGTGAACGAGTGAGCAATCTTGAATTATCTATTAAAAAGAAGTTGAACATGGATTTGGTAAAACTGAGTAGACTTTTAATATTTAAGAATTATGACAGAAATTAAATTGGATTATGTTATTTGATCATCCACTAATTGTTTTATTAATAGTTAATCAAGTTTTATTGTGTTTACTTTTTTAGCCTCTTGCATCAAAAAATAAACTTTGACCAACAATTTATTTTACATTGATTCATACAATCATAATACTTCAACTTCTTAGGAGCAAAAGCTTTCATGCTTTTTGCTTCATGAAATCCAAGAACAATATTCATTTACAACTTTTGCATATTATATATGCAAAACTTAAATGTAGCTTATCACTATAACAAAAGGCAAATTTATTGACAAACTTTGTCGATGGAAAAGAATTCATAGTTAAATTCTGACAAATCAATGACAAACAAAAATTAAAAATAGAAGATAAATGGTAGAGTAAAAAAGCCCATAGACAATCATTAAAATTTACCGATAGATTGTTTCTGTCGATGAATTTTTATGTCAAAAGTTGCAACGAATATTTACCGAAGGATTTATCAATGGAAGGCAAGTAAAAAGTCACATGGGAAATTTAGCGCCAACTATTACATCAATAATTCATTAGTTTTTTTAATATTTTTTCTTTATTTGTCAAAAGATGACTGATGGATTTCTTTAATCTAACATGCCAGTCCGTTAGTGAATCCATTAGTAAATGTTTTATAATAATTGGACAAAGCTCTTCTTCTTCCTTTGCTCTCTTTTGATATCTTTCATTCTCAAGCTCTCTCTCTCTCTCTCTCTGCCCTACTATCGAAAGAGGAGGATGCCATCACATCCACTGCCAACATTGCTAGGTATGCTCCTCTCTCTCTCTGATGAAAATTAACAAGTTAACAACTATATACCCTAATAGTTATAGAGCTATGATATATATAGAATGTAATTATCATCCTCCAACAAGAAATAGTCCAAGGATCATTCCAAGTAAAAGTTAGAATCAAAGGTTAGAATAACACCTGGATTGTTTTTCAATGCCATAAACATTAATAAGTTTGAATAAGTTAAGAAAGAAATAAGAATTTTGATCTCGAGTAACATAAACTTAAAGAATAAGCTTGATAAGTTCTAAGTTCACATAAGAACCTTAAAGCAAAATACTTACAAAAGATCTTGTATTTCAATTATCTTCAACTTGTCCATTCTAAAGAATGAGCCTTGCTTATATAGATATGAAAGCCAAGCTCACATTATAATCCTTCACTTGGATATATAGGATCTTATTCTAGCATTTACAAACATTCATGCTAATTAAAACCTTATTATGTTACAAATAATATCCATACTATCAAAATAATACATTGAATGTATTAACTTCCCATTATCTCTCTTATAACTCTCAAATATATGATTAAATAAAACATAATAAAATCAATTTCTAATGGAAGGAAATAGAATAAATGTTTAAATTAAAAGTCCAACACAACTAAAACCCAAACTGATATGAAATAAGCCCATAAAACTTATTATGGCTAAATCACCTTTTATTAAAATAGGACAAAACACATCAATCTAAATGGATAGACTCTTGTCTTCAAGATTTAGGCTTGTTTGAATCACGTTTATCAATTTAGGCTCTTCTTACAGTTTTAGATCGTTGGCCCAATCTTAACTTTCTTTGTTCTTTCAAATTTGATCCATTAAAGAGGTTAAGGTCTCTTTCATCCTTATAGATTTAGACCCTATCATTAGTCCTACTCCATGTATTTTTAATGGATTTTTGATTTACTTATTCATATCAGTCCCTTTTTCTTTAAAAGGATTCTTCCTCAAATCAGCTTCTTCATCACCTACATCAAATAAAGATAGATTAGAAACATTGAATGTTGGATTAACATTGCCATACTCACTTTATAATTCTAACTTGCAAGCATTATCATTAATTTTATATAGGACTCAAAAATGGACCATTTCCTATTGGTAATAGCTTAGACTTCCCTTGACTTGGAAATCTCTCCTTCCTTAAGTGTAACTAAACCTAAACACTCAGCTCAAATACAACTTACTTTCTTTCCTTATTGTGTTGTTTCTCATATTATAAATTCTTCTTTTTTATTTGGGTGTGCACCCTTTCATGGAAGGCTTTAATAAAGTCAGCTTTTTGTTTACCATCCAAATTTGCTTTTTCCAAAGGTAAAGGTATAACAAATCCATAGGAGTTAAACGATTAAACCCATAAACAACTTCAAATGGTGAATGATTTGTTATAACATGCACACTTTGATTATAAGTGAACTCCACATATGACAAACATTTCCCTCAACTCTTCAAATGCTTTTGTATTATGGCCTTCATAAGAGTTGATAAAGTTTTATTCACCACCCCTATTTGTCCATTTGTTTGTAAATGATAAGGGCTTAAGTATAATAACCTTATACCTAAATTTCTCCAAAGTGTTTTCGAAAGTGGCTAAAGAACTTTACGTCTTTATAATTGATAATTTTTCTTAGAATGCCATGTAATCTCATAATCTAATACTCTTTCTTAGAATGCCATGTAATCTTACAATCTCTTTAAAGAATAGCCCCACAACATGTATCACATCATTCGTCTTGTGACAAGGAATGAAATGTGCCATCTTGCTAAACTTATCAACAATAATAAAAAATAGACTCCCCGCCTCACCGGGCCCGGGGGGGGGGGGGGGGGGGGGGGGGGGGGGGGGGGGGGGGGGGGGGGGGGGGGGGGGGGGGGGGGGGGGGGGGGGGGGGGGGGGGGGGGGGGGGGGGGGGGGGGGGGGGGGGGG
>CATIWR010566443.1:0-13586 GCA_949677035.1 Omphalea diandra | reverse complement strand
TCGAGTTGCAAGCCATTTATATTGAACAAAGCGTCGAACCCGTCTTCTCAGATCTTCAGGAAGTTGGCGATGCCTCATCCACTCCTCAGTATCTCTTCGCTTAAGTCTCCACTCCTCCAGTCTCACGGTGAGGGACTGAAGGTATGTCTACCTCATAAACAAAAATTAAGCCATTAAGCATACGTAAGTGAATAACCACCCAAATATGGTCCTACTAAACCCAGGAATAAACATCTAGGGGCAACATCACCCTTCAGCATTTTTTGTAATAAACAATTTATCTCAACTCTAAAACTTTCTAATCTCTTGAATGCAATCCCATGGCTTTAGCAACGTAACCCTTCAGCACGGGACAATGACCATCTCAAGTACCAAGCACAAAATCACAGATTAAAGGCTTAACGTTTAAATAACTCAAATCTTATTGCAATTTTGCAATGGTACCAAACCTTCTAGACTAGGTGATTGTATCCAAACCTTTAGAGATCTGTTGCAATTGCACCCACTAGTTGAAACTGAAAAAAAATAATATGTTTTTTAAGTAGATTAAGACCCCCTCAATTCTCCTCTTTAAGCTCTTTACCTACCCTCCCCATTAAAAAACACTAAAAAACTAATTTTATATTTAAAATAGTAAGAAAAGATAGCTTTCTATATATCATTTTGACTAATAGGCATAATTGTAATTAACGCATGAAGGTTTGGCCGCAATAATCAATTTTGGAAGGTCTGAATATAATTGCAAATTCATAATAAGGGTTGACTTTTTTCAGTCATCAAGCCTAGATTAAATGGCTCAATCTAAAGTCACCAAGATTTTCTTTCTTCAAATGTTCAATGAACATTGCAGCATCAGACATCCAAACTTGTGTGCATGAGGAATAGGAAACATGAAAAAATTGGCAACAACAGTTGATAGCAACATACAAAAATACGTTGTAGTTTCTAAGCATTTTTTCCTAATCAGGAAACAAAAAAATAAGAAAGATGAGAGAAACTGGGAAAGAAACAGACACCATAATCTTTAGTGTCAACTGCCAAAAATAAATATCTTGACAAGGTGGTGGTGCAGCTCCTGAGATCAGAAGCTCATAGTGGCCACTGGCCATTAAAACCATCAAGAACTGCAATGAAGTAGGCAAAAGTCCTGGGAAGCCTTGACATGTAAAACCAACAAATTACTAAATACATAGCATAAAACTAACATATGGAACTAAAAAAAAGCACATTTTTCAATCTGTAAAGAAGAGGAAGCAAACTGATATAAGTAAGTAAACTGATATAAGTATTAAGTAAAAACCTACAACTGCAAACACCATTAAAAAAACGACTTCAAGTTATTGAGAGAGAGAGTTATATAAACAATAAATTGATGATGTTCGAGGATAAAAATTGTCTAACACCTGCATATTGCTGATCAAGTGTGCAAAAAGAACAAGACCCAAGATGGAAATAAGTATGGCGAATGATGTCTCCCCAATAAATGTGCTAGTTGACAAATTCTGCCCATATGAACTGAAAATAAGAAAATGAAAGACATGAACTTTCCATGCCCACACTTAATGGCATATCAACTCTTTTCTTTTCAATAATTTTGAAAGAAAATACACAGATGGTAGTCATTACATCAATTATTTGGCAAATCCTGCTCCAGGCACCTATAATAAGCATTTGGACGTATTCAATATAAGTTGATGTAATTGTGCCCATAATTCCCAAACATCAAAAAATGTGCAAAGACATAAGGATATCCCTTCTAACTACTCATCACTTTGATCTAGATATCTCAATGAAATTTTTTGATTTACATACACTTTGTTGGAAAATTGGACAGCAGATATAAATATTTTGTTGAGAGAAAAGAACAAGCAACTACGGTGCCATAGAAAAACACAAGTTACTTCTCCCATTTACTTCATATATCAACAATAAAGATTCCTTCTTCTCAAAAAAAAAAAATAATAAATAAATAAAGATGCGAATTGATAGGTTTACAATTAACCAAAAAAGCAAAAACCACTCAACTCATAATCAGATTCTATTTGATTTTTTACACATTTTTTAGTAACTAAAAATTAGAAAAATAAGGAATACTTAAATACTATTTAAATATCTAAATTTCTAGCGCTCCCTTTTAATTCAAAAATCGACCATTGTTGCATTGATCTTGGAGCACGTATCTCCTCATTTCTCAATTAAGCCACATCCCTCCATTTAACTGCTTGATCGTCCTCAGTGCACTTCTCTCCAACATTTTTCTAGTGCATCACTCACCATCCAAAAAACATTTTCTTGTTGATGCACTTCCTCATAAATTTTGACTCATCTTCCACTTGATAAATTTACCCTTTTTTCACATACCCAAACTTTTTCTCTTGAACAAGACTTTTTTTCTATCGGTTTCTTTTACACTTTTCAAGGGTTTTTTTTTAAAAAAAAAAAAAAATTTATACTCTCCCATAGGATCATTTCAGCTTTGATACCACTTGTCGGAAAATTTGAAAATGAATATAAATGTTTTGTTAAGAGAAAAACACAAGTAACTACATTACCATAAGCAAAACACAACTAAGTTACTTTTCCCAATTAGTTCACATAATTTCAGCAATAAAGATTTCTATTTATAGGTGTACAATTAACCAAAAAAAGTTAAAATCACTGAACTCACAATCAGATTTTATTTGATTTTTTGCACATCTTTGACCAACTAAAAAGGAGAAAAATAAGAAACTTTTTAAATACTAATTCAAACTTTGAATCGATTTCTAACACACTTCATGCGCAAAATTGCATTCAATATATCATCCAATCCCCTTAATTTTCCATCAAAATTGATGGAAAAGTTGGCATGTTCAGGTCTAAATAACAGAATATCTTCTGTTCTTTCACTTCATGTTTTCCTGCTCCAGTTTTTGTGACATTATTTTATCACTTAAAAACATGACAGCAAATATTTTCTGACTCCAATTAAATGCATTTTTGCATGATTTTTTGCATTTGAATTCCATCTCTCTGACATATTAAACAATGTCAAAACTTGTAACAAATTATATGAAAAAGCTGAACATAAGCAAGATTAAGGTTAAGCATACAACAGCTACAGCCTTAACCATTTCATGGCACAACCATGTCTCTTCCAGTCAAATAGCTTTGGAGTATTGTACTCAGATGACTGACACTCAAATGATCCAGCTTTAACCATGTTTCCCTTATGCCTTCCATGAAGGCATCCAACATATTAATGCAATTTCAAATACAGGCTTGTTGGCCAAATTTCTGTTGATAGTTTTATTGTATTTAAGTGGTAAGCTAAACAACTAATTTTTTCTGCTTTCCCACAAAACAGAAAAACATGTGAACAAAATGTTTGTAGAATGAAACTGAGCACCTGAACTCACAGATCCAGCTCCATCCATACATGATTCCATTTGTAATACAACTTCTAAACCTTGAAAATGCTCTAAATTTACTGATTCTTAGTAAAATTCTGACACCAAATTGAGAGGTCAATGTATTCTTTGGCTATGGTTATGTCAAATGACACAATCACTAAAATAATGGTCCGGATAAGAGATGCCAGAGCCATAATACGTCCCAATGTGAAAGGTTGGATGCATAATAGAAAAAAAAAAAAAAATTGGTTATAACTGCAAATCAGACAAAAAGCTGGAACTGATTTATTCTTTAATCCTTCTTAGGGTACAAACATTTAGTTTAAAGGTTAAAAACCATTAAAGAGCCCCTGGAACATAACTGTTTTGCTATGTTGCCTTTGAACTGAAAGTACTTTTTTTTTTTTAGCCTTTCAAATCCTTGATTTGGTGATTTGATCCTATCGTGTACCAATTTAACTCCAAAAAGCAAAATACTGGATACATACCTAGTTGAAGTCCGAGTTAGCTAGGACATGTAAAACACGTTGCACACCTATATTTTTTATTTACTACCCTGAGAACGAAAATAAAGAATGAGAGGAGAAGGCAATGTTAGTTTTTCCACATATTTTCACTTGAATCAGCGTATTTAGCAAATAACCACTTGGAATTAGCAGCGTGTAAAGTAAACATGTTTAATGTCCATTAAGTTGGCACCCAATAAGATCAAATTCAGAAGTTGAGAGTTCAAAACAAAATGACTCTTCAATTAAGAGGACCAAAATACAGTACAAGGGCTTTTGGGGTGTTTTGCCAGTTTAGAACGCAAGAAACGAATCATAAATTGAAGTGTGGAAACAGAGTTCCAAAGATGATTAGAATTCTGATGCATAGAAAAATCGAAGATATCTTAGTTGTTGTAAGCCCCACCACAAGCAGTAAAAATACTTCTCCATGAAGTTAGAGGAGACCACATTTTTCGTCACTGCATTTTCAAATATACCATACTCAAAAGTGATATCATTGTTTGGATCACAGTTCTTGAAAACATTTGTGCTATTTGCCCATGCTTTGCGATCATCATGGTTAAAGGTATCACAATCTAGATAATTGAGGATGCATTTGATGGGACCATTTTCCCTTCTACAATTTGATTTCCAGCAAGATTTATACCTGTCAACTGATAGTAAATACCATGCTGCTCCTAAAACCTAAAAGTAAGAAAAAGAACAAACTCATAACACTGGAAAAACCAAGTGGTAAGCAACAGAAATACAATTAAAAGAAAACCAAAACAAACTTACATGGCTTCCTAACATGTAAAGTAGCAAATTATAAACAGCCCCTGCCCAAGCTGTCTTTGTGACTACTCCAGTTGCTTTAATGATTTCAGAACTCAAAGGAAAAATCACATATAATCTTGGAATATATTGCAATAGAACAATCAATGCAAGAGCATTGTTCTTATGATCGGTTTTATGACTTCTTGACGCTGGTATGACAAACCAGATCACTATCTGCATGAAATGTCAATTAATTAAAGTTCATTTTTTGCTTGGAGAGGTTATAAAACAGATCCTAAAAAACAAAAACTGATATTCTCATCAAAACTAACAGATGAGACAAACCAAAGTGAAAATGATTTTCCTTGAAGTTATGAAATCCAGCAACATATTTCATAAACAGGCAGCCTGCAATACTTGTGGATGGTAAATCATACAAGCGGGCTCACTACTTACTATCCACTACATACACATGTAACCACCCATGTAATACTTAGCTGCCCACTTCATGGACAGTAGAAATATATGAAAGCTCCATTTAGTTCACTAGTCGCTACTTATGTACATACCATGTATCACAATGGAGTTCTTTTTTTTTTTTTTTAAAACTATGCTGATGTTTGTTTTCCCTTGTGATACAACTTTTCTCACAACCACAAATGCTTCTCATGTTGTCCTCATAGTACCAAATGTTTCTTATTTATATGGTCAGTCTGAAAGTTATTGGAAAACAATGCCACCTAACATGATAACGCAAAAGATGTAATAAGATAATTTATATACTGGTTAATCGATCCATTCATTATTTATATTTTTACATCTTTTAAATGTAACTTCTTTCAAGCATCTATATTCATGTTTAGTTTTTTCAGAAACTAGATTGGACTTCGAAATAGGACTAGATTCCATATTGAGTGCCTTGGCTTGAAATTGCAATTGCTACCAATCAAGATACAAAGGAAGTGCAAGTAGTAATGGGAATACAAAGTCTTAAGGATATAATTCCTAGAGACCTTATCAAGAAAAAAATGAAGTTATCATTTCCTCCAGCAAACATTAAATCCCAGTGGTAGAATATTTCTCTCAAAAATCAGATGGTAAAATAGAGGTCATATTCGTTGGAGGAAACAACTTTTTTTTTCCCCACAACAAGATCACTGCTGAAAAAACTTCATATGCTTAAACTTTATAGTCCCATTTCAACATCCACTTCCTTGGTATTGTGATTGTAATTTTGAGCCAAGGGACCTAATATGGAATCTTGTCTGATTTCAAAGTTGCTACTACTTCCTAAAAAAAGAAAAAAAATGCTTGAAATAAATCATATTTTAAAGATGTAAAAATAAAAATACAGAAAGAAGGGTTAACCATTATATAAAGTATGCAGTAATATTTTTGGCATTATCATGTTAGTTAGCATATGTTTTTCCAACAAATAAAAAACAATGTTGCTACTGTAAGAACATAAGAAGCATTTGCAGTGGTAGCTAATGAACGCCTTATGTATTTTTGCAGTCTATGAAGTGGGTAGATAAGTAATGAATACTGAGCTAATGAGAACTGCTACACATTTATGCAGTCTGTGAAGTGGATAAGTATGAAGTCTGTAGGTGTCTATGAAGTGGTTAATCCAAGGTCTCTCGAAAACCTTCAGTTGCGGTGAAGCACCTTAAACCATCAATATTAAAATTTTGTGCTACAATTAGCATCCAAACCCTCATTATGAGCTATCATTGTTGGAGACTGTCTGCAACTCCAAATTCATCACCTATTTTACTTTTTACTAACCAAATGGGAATAGGACTATATGAAGCACATACAAAAAGAAGAATGTCAAAAATAAACAATCATAGTACCTGAGGGAGAGGTAGAGCAGCAATGAGATCAATGAAGAAATCAGATCTCATATATCTCTGTGCAATCTTCCTTGGGTCCATGACAAGTTCACCCCTCCCAAAGACACGAGCATTTGGAGAAACATAAGCAGTTCTAAACTTTATGATCATGTGCAACAAATAAAAAAGATCTGCAACAGTCCGAAAAAATGTTACAACTATTCGCAATTTTGAGTCACTATTCACACATGAAGAATGTTCATCTCCTCCAACAGTGGGCATGTAAAAATATAGTGGATCAACAAAAAGTGCCAGCAAGCAAGAGACAAGGAAAATCCTGTTCCACCGCAGCACAACATCACTCCCTGGATCAAGCATTCTTTGATGCCACGGTGCATTTTCCGTTTGAAAATCCTTGGACCTCCCAACTTTGCCAATCTCTGTTAGTCTATTTCTACGACCCATCATCCCATTGTCTGCTTTTAGCAATGAAGTCGAAACTTTGTCCATAGAAGCCATCTCCGGGTGTAATGGGTCATTTTTTCCTCATGATGTTTCTCTATATTGTTGTCCATCAGAGTAAAACCTATATATTATCAATCCAACTAATTAATTAGAAGAAAATTTCGAAGTTCTGTTTAAACTCCTGTAATTTATTTCTTCCTAAGAGAAAAAATGGATTTCACAAGGGATATTCCTTTACGAAACTAAGTAAAAGAGCATAATTTGCTAAATTGAACAAAGAATTAACTACTTGGCATACGCACTAATGAATGGAAAGGACTGAAAATAAGGGTCACAGTACTTCCCAGCAAACAAACACTAGATCCTAAATAGCTAAGGAAAAATCATAATTCAAAGAAGGAAAGGCCAACCCAGATAGCATTTCATCTAGAAAATCCAAAATTTTCTCGCGTTTATTAACAGTTAACGATTAAACAGAGAATCCAGTCTTGTACTTAACATAAAATCTGACAACAGAAAAATCCCAGAAAACTTTTGCTAACGATAATCTAATTGATGCCATTTCTTTCTCCAAATAACCAAGAGACAAAAATCCCAGAAAATGAAAATTCCAACTCCAAAGCAAGATCAGTTAAAATCAAGAAGCATCAATAACAGCAACAAAATAAATTAAAAAGAGACTGACCTTACAAGCTTTCCCTTCTTCGAGTCCATTGCCAAGAAGAAGGTTACAGCTACAAATCATCTGATGTTTTGAAGACCATAACACAAACGCAGAAAGCTGTTTCGTAAGCTTTCTAAATCTGAGCTGTCAGAGATAGTATTTGCGTTTGGTTTTCGTGGATGCAGGAAATAAATATCAAATGTAAGTGCTCAACTTGAAGAACCCAAACAAGCCCGAGTTAGTCAACATTTATTTGACAACGTGATCGGACAGAAAAGGCGTTAGCATTTTTTTATCCTTCACCGTCAAACTTTACCATTTTTGGTTTTTGGTCCATTCAAAAATATCACCAATTTCCTTTTTTTAAATTATTAATTTAATAATTAAATTTCTAAAATATTATTTATTAATTAACATAAATATTAATATATATATAATTAATTTTCACTTTTTTATTTAAAATTACATATTATTATATAAATTTTTTAAGTTTCAATGGAGAATTCTTTTTATTTGAATCTTACTCTTTTTATAAATTGGTAAGTCTCTATATTTAAATTATTCTCTACTAAGTTTACTAAGATATTTTAACAAGTAAATATTAAAAATAATGATATTAATTAAAAATTAGATTTTTTAATTTTTATATAAATTGAAAATGGCTAGTAAAGTTAGATAGATTATATATATATATATATATATATATATATATATATATATATATATATATGACAGTTATAGTATATAAATGACAGAAATACCATAGGAATATCAGAAACTCTTTTGGTCATATCTACGATTCTTCATTAATAGTTGAGAAGTCCAGAAAGTTGTAGACTTTGAGAAATCTATTCAGATCTTTTGTTTACGTAGAAAGATTGGCATGTCAAATCCAATTTTATAGGTTCAATAATTCTTTAGGCCAATAATTAAGAACATTCCCGATAGGTCAGGCTTAGATCATAAGAGCTCATTTCTGAATAAGTGGCTTAAGAGTTCAAAGTGTTCAAGTTTTGTAGTAGTAGATGTGTATATTACGAGAGGTTTTTAGAGTATATGATCAGGGTATAGGTATTCCAAAAGGTTCATAAAAGGGAGGTTTTGAATGGGTTGGTTGGACTAGTTGTTTTTTTTTTTATATATCCTTTTCAATTTTATCCCTTGATGTGTTACTTTTCTCAAAATTTTATCCCTTGATGTATTACTTTTCTCAAAGGTTAAAGACTCTTACCAGATGATCATATCTCAATTCATGGAATTGACAAAAAGTTTGGAGTCATGTTGTCCTCCACCAAAATGCATATTAAATATTTGTGGTAAAAGGTTGAGGACAACTAGGTGGTGATCAAATGGGTAAAGAAGAAGTGTCATTTTTTATCCATTAGAGGGCTTGTTTTGTAGCAGGATAAAAGTTCTTTTGGCTTAGGCTTAAATGGTGTTAGAGGTAACGACAGGAAAAAAAAAACTGCAAAATAATGCAAGTGATTACTATTAGGGTGTAGTACTCCTTGAAGGAAAAAGACAATCAAGAAGAATTTATAGGGTATCTTGGGTTTTGGAGGGTTTTGGTTCAAATCTTGGTTCAGGATTTATGAGAAACTTTCCTAATCTTAATTTTTTATGAAAAAAATCAACTGAGAGTTCAAAGTGTTCAAGCCCATCAAACTCTAATTTTTTATCTGAGGATGAATAATCTTGGGTGGAAAAAATAGTATTTGGTGAAGCCTTTTCATCTACAGAGAACAAGTGACTCAATATTTGAATCTTCTAAATCCACTGCTGTAAATATTTGTATTTGTTGATGATACAAAGATTAAAAAGATTATGTGATCAAAGGAAAGTCATCAATCAAATGTTGAGCAAACAAAAAGATTCTTCTATAAAAAGATCTTGCAAAAGCTCAATTTTGCTTATCAACATATTTTTTTTATCATAAGTTCAAAAAGGTTCAAGGAACAATCCTTATTTGATTACTTTTATAGAATGATTTCAATCTCTAAACATGTGGATCGCCTCATCTTGGGCTAGGTACCAGTGTTATAACCAAAGGGATAGGATGTGTTTCCTCAACTTCTAATTGATCTGCAATCTCCATTGGATAATTAAAAAGATGAATCATAGCATTGTACAGTGACATTGAATTAATGGAATGAAGAGGCAGGAAATCCTTCCTAATAGATACTGCCTATTTGAAATAAACACTATGAGTTTTAAAAACTCTTTTTTGCCTAAAACTTTATAAATATTGTTATTTATTCATCTTTTAGAGAGAGAGCAAGATAAAAGGAAAAAATCGTTGACAAAATTAAAAAATTTTAATTTGTTGGGTGGTTGTTAGATCAGCGGGTATCAATTAACCGAGTAAGAAGGAATATTATCATTATCATCATCATTATTTTTCTTTTTATTTTTTTAATGATTGATTGCAAAAGATGTGTTCACATTTCAAGGTTGCAAGCTTTGTTTTGCATGAGTTACAAGATGTGTAGGAATTCAAACCTGAAACAGGACAAAAGTCACATGATTGATGAATTTTCTGTTAGGATGAAGCCGTTCAGATTGTATTTTCCACTACCAAGTTGAGCCAAATTCCTTTAGACGAAAACTTAACCTTTATTTTATTAATCTTCTTTTTTATGAGATTCATCATTGAATATAATTTTATAATTTGACATAGTTATCTATACAGCATAATGTCTTTATTCATAAAAGAGAAAAATTATATGCTACCATTCTGGTGCAAAAATGGAACTATGGCACTCTATTCTATTTGGTAATAAATATCACTGATTATCATTTTTGTAATCATCCTTCTTGTTAAATTATTCATTTTAATATCAATTTACTAATGAATGCTGATAGGTATAATAAAAAGTTATATTTATAGTGCCGTTGCTCTTTAAGTTAGATTTTACAAACTTGACGATATATTTGAATTTTAAATCAAAAATTTTTTAAAAAACGCGTTATGAATGAAAATAATTTTAGAGGTTGTTTAATAACATAATTCAACACTCAAAATTAAAATTTTAAGCATTTATTTTTTAAAATTTATTTAATAATCTTATTTATCTATTATTGAAAAAATTAGTTCAGTTAGAATTTTCTTAAAATAATAAGTCAAAATTTTTAATTTAAAATTGTCGCTTAACAGTCTCAATCAATATATACTAAAATATGTTTATTAATATGACTTATATACCCTTAATAACTCAACAAACTCTCATTTAAAAATAAAATCTATTTAATATCTATTCAATAATTATAATTATCAAATAAATTAATTACATTTAACTTTTAATTTTTAGTTCATATCAAATAAATATACAATTAAAAACTTTCATAATTTAAATAATTAAATACCTAAAATTTAACTCTTAAATTTTCAGTACTTAATTTTACTAAATATCACCTTACTGAAACAAAACTTAAAATAAATGAAATAAGGCCGAGGTATTAAAAAAAGAATCTAAAATAACAACAAGAGACAATGTTAGAATGTGAATTATTATATTTGTTTGGGTCTATCTAACTCCTATGAGATAAAAGATACCCAACTTCATAAATTGGACTTGTTTGATCTAAAAAGGACAAGAAAAATTTTATTTACAATCTCTAATTCTCTCTTTACAATCTTTACAATCATCATAAGATTTAATAAATTAAATTATTTATATATTTTAAATAAATTATCTTTTCACCCTTATTACTTATATACAATCCATTTATATCTAAATTCAATTTTTTTTTGTAAGCTACTATTTGCAACCCCCTAAAGTTTTCTTCTTTTTTTTTTTCACGTATTTTGACCACGTTCATTCTCTTAAAAAATGAATTAGTCAACGGAGACAGAAGAGAGCTTGAAGGTTGCACAACTATTAATAAAGAAAAAAGCATGTAAGAACAATTTTTTTGAACAATATATTTCTTTATTCATCATTTTTCCTTAACTGACAATATATTTTTTTTGTCTCTATTCTGCTCTTCTCATGTCTAGCTCTAATATATTCTTCTTATTAGCATTATTTATGTACTTCGTTCTTCCCATTAGTAGAATCAAGATGAATCCCCATCTACTCATGAGAAATTAGTTTAATTTATTTGACTTATTAAATATGTAAAACAAGTGAAATATATGATTGAAATTAGATCAATTATCAGAAATTTCTCGTATTGAAGGTCTTAGTTCTTGTATATGACTTAGTGTGTTTCGTTGGAGTACAAAATTGGTTAAAAGTGGCATTTCATTTTAAATTGAAGTTGACCCTTGCATGCAGAGTTGTATAATTTTCAAAATTTAATTTTCTTCATTGTATGACAATGGATATATTAATCAAACATCAACACCGTTCTTTTGTTTTCTTTAATGTGTTTTGATTTTTTCTCAATTGTTTTTTTTTTTCTATTGTTTGATGTTTTGGAGTTTTCCCATAGGTTTGGATATACTGCGCAAACCTATTTGGTTTGGGTGGTTTGGCACCTTTAAATTATATTTTGTCCTCATTTTATATTTAATAAAATTCACTATCACTATAAAAAAAAAAATAGCTTTAATCTTTTTATCCTATCCTTCACATTTAATCATGGAAAACTAGCCCACCAAATTTCATCTGTAATCAAGTAAAATTATAAACCATTAATTTCATCAATGATTTTTTTTTCTAATTAAATGTCTTTGCTTTGACAGAGAAATATAGATGATGAAGCAGACCCACCTAATTATTTGAATTTATTTTCTACTACTTTTGTTTTTTTTAATTTAGATAAATTATTTGTTATTGGTAAAATATAAATTGCAGATTTTTTTCTAATAGAGAGGCTTTAATTACATGGGCAAAAGCTTCTCAATCTCAAATTGGAGGGAGGAAAGCTTGACTACGACTCGCTTGTGAACCTAATGGATCATATAGACAACAAAAGAAAATAAAAAAGTAGACAACCTCCTAAGAAACGTAAAAGCACTGGAACAAAAAAATGCAATTATCCATTTAAGATATGTGGAGTGAAGTAGGAAAAGGATGATGAATGGTGTGCAAAATTAATATGTCGGTTTCACAATCATCCGCCTGCACTACAATTAGAGACACACTCCTTTGTTGGAAGGTTAACTAAAAAAGAAGTTATACTCGCTGATTTGACAAAAAAATATGGTGAAGCCCAAGAAATATCCTTATGACCATAAAACAACATGAGGAGAGGAATGTGACTACAATGAATAAACAATACCCGTCACAAATAGAGAATAGTTGAGAAAGCTGAAAGATCACAAATGCAACAACTAATGAAACGATTAGACAAATGCAAATGTGTGGAGTGGCATAAGAGGAATGAGTCAACAAAGATTATTAAAGTCTTGTTTTGGGCACATCCTATGTCGATCGATATTTTGCAAGCCTTTTCAACGGTCTTAATTATGGATTGTATGTATAAAACCAACAGATATAAGCTCCATTTATTGGAGATTGTAGGTGTAACATCGACTGAAGTTTGATGTGGAGTGGTGCATTACCTAATGTCATTGTAATTAACAGGGAATTGGCATTAATTAATGCAATCCATAGAGTGTTTCCCATTGCAAATAACCTTCTATGTAGATTTCATAAAACAAAGAATATTCTCGCTAATTCCAAAATGATGTTTGAGTGTGAGGAGAAGTGTGATGCTTTCATGTCATCTTGGAGCGTGCTTATGTATTCTTCTAATGTGGATAACTATGCTCGATATTTAAGTTCAATGGAAATAGATTACAATAGTTATCCTGGAGTTTTAAATTATGTGAAAGATGCATGGTTGAATGGGTACAAAGAGAAGTTTGTCTCTGCTTGGACAAACAAAATAATGCATTTTGGCAACCTTATATATATATATACACTATAATAATTTTTAATGTTAAATATAATATTATTGATAATATCCGTTGGGAGAGTTATAGAGGATCTGTCAGAGATAGATATATATATATATA
>CATIWR010566346.1:0-11334 GCA_949677035.1 Omphalea diandra | reverse complement strand
ATGTAATTACATTTGATTACATCATACCAAAAACTACCTTAGTTCATAAACCTTATGCATCTTTGGGTGGCATGCAGGTGGAAATATGAAGGTGTTGCATTGGAGTGTGGTGTTGGCAACATGGTTTTGCTGGACTATTGTGTTTGGTAACTATACACTTGCTGCCGACCCACTGAGCTTTACCACTAAGGGTGCCACTCCAGATACCTACTCTACATTCCTTGCAACTCTACGAAATCAATTGAAAAGCGGTCAGAGCCATGGGATACCAGTTTTGCCTACGGGAGATACGGAATATCTTTTGGTGAAACTTTCCAATTCAAAAGGTAACGAAGTTCTATTAGCTATACATGTCGTCGACCTATATGTTGTGGCTTATAAGGTAGGAACCAATGCCTACTTCTTCAAGGAGAGCAATTACGTAGCGATGAAGTACGTTTTCAACGATAGTGGTATAAAGCAAATCAAACTTTCATATTCTGCTAACTACAACAGTCTAGGAGACAGACTCACAACCTCCTTGGGAAACCCGGCATTGGAAAGTGCAATCACTTCAGTTTATAAAAACGAGGAAAAGAAAATTAAAAGTGCTTTTTTATGTATTATCCAAATGGTTGCAGAAGCAACGCGATTCACGTATATTGAACGACAAGTGTATACTTATTTTTATCAAGGATTCAGGCCACGTCATGATATACTCAGCCGCGAGAACAATTGGGATAATCTTTCCAAAGCAATCCAGAATGCTGATAAAAGTGGTAACTTAAACCCATCTGTTACTTTGCAAAAATCAGATGGAAGCGACGACAAAAAGACCACGGTTGCACAAGTGAAGGATGATATGGGAATCTTGAAGAATGCAAAGGCGAGCTCCATAGTGAGCTCGGGATAAGCAACTTTTGGAGACGAACTTATCCAGATTCTGCCAGTGCTTTGATTTACTTGTGCTTCTTCTCTATAGCAGCAAGCAGGATAGTACTAGTAGTTTAATTAAATAAAGGACTTCAAATTTTTGTTGTCCAATAATAAGCACGTCTATAATATAAATGTTCCTGCCAATAATCCCCATTTCATCATTTTTATGATGTATGATGGATGATGAATAATGTAATGGTCCATTTGGTATTTATGATTAATTATTTCCACTTGTGAAACTGAATTAGCACCATTCCTTTTCTTAACACTATATTTGGAATTTTTTTTATAGCCAAGAATATTTTATTACAAGAATCTTTGGGAAAACCTTAGCACTCACATGCCGACATCAAACCCAGTCATTAGACCTCTCCTATAACCAAAAACTAAAGCGTGTCATGCAAAGTGATAAAATCTGAATAACATCCTTGTATGCTAGAGATAGAACTCCCAGAATTATTAAAATTTTGCTTTTTGGAGGCCTTACAACCAAAAGATAAGATTAATGGAGGACTAAAGGAGAAGGGACCAAAATTGTTGAGAGTATAGACAAACCACCAAAAATAAAGAAAAATTTTCCCTATTTTTCTTTATTTAGTGTCTAAAGAAAAAAAAGAGGCATTGGCAGGTTGAAAGGAAATATGAAGGCGTATTAAATAATAAAATTTTAAACTATTCAAATGAAAACTTCTAACAAATATTTAAAAAACCAACCAAATGAGTTTAATTAAGTTGATATTTTTATTTTTATTCAATTTAATCTCATTTTTACTCAATTAAATTCATTTTATTCTTTAAACAATGAATTTTAATTTTATATTTAATTTAAAAAATAAAATTTTAAAATTTAAATTTATAATTCATAAAATCTGTCTATCTCTTTTTAAAAAATTAACAATTATTTAAAATATTTAAATACAACTTTAAAAAATATTTTAAAAATTATTTATGTGAACTTAGTTAAGATGATATTTTATTTTATATTCAATTTAATCCCTTTTTGGCTAAATAAATTTATTATTTACTTTTATATGAAATTTTTTAATTTCATATTTAAACCTGTAAATTTCTAAATTTATAATTTTATAATTTATAAAATCTCTCAAAATCTCATTTAAAATTTTTTTCTCTCAATCTCTCCTTAAAAATTCAATTTTTATATTTAAAATAATAAATTATGCACATCATTGAAAAAAACTTTAAGAAATATTTTAAAAATCAATTACTTGAGCTTAACTAAGATGATACTTTAATTTTTGTTCAATTTAATCTCATTTTTAATTAATTAAATTTATTATAGACTTTTATTTAATAATTTTTATATTTAAATTTAAACAATCTTAAAATTTTGAAATTTAAATTTATAAATTTCTTAATCTCTCATTTTAAAAAAATTTCTTTCATTCTCTGTTATTGAAATCATTTAAAAAAAACTTCAAGAAATATTTAAAATCAATTACATGAGCCTAATTAAGGTGATACTTCTATTTTTATTAAATTTAATCTCATTTTTAATTAATTAAATTTATTATATACTTTTAGTTGATAATTTTATATTTAAATTTAAAAAATTTAAAAATTTAGAAAATTTTCAATCTCTCATTGCAAAAATTTTCTTTCACTCTGTCCTTGAAAAAATTAATTTATATTTTTAAATAATAAAATTATGTAAACTATTTAAAATAGAAAAATTTTGTGAAATATTTAAAAATCAAATACATGATATCAATTTGAATATTCTCAAAAAATTTATCCTTAAAATAAAAATTAAGGATTTATTAATTTATTATTTAAATATATAAAAATAAAATTTATAATTTTGAAACATAAAATTAGTACAAAATTATTTATTTATCAACTGAAATAAAAATAAAATTTAGATATTCTATTGAACAAATGTTTAAATTAAGATTTAAACTTAATTTTGAGGGAACTAATTAAAAAAAATATAAGGATCAATTGAGTGTAAATATATACTTTATTAAATGTTGATTTTGACTTGTGTATAATTGAATCTAATTCATCAAATTAGGGTGTAATTAACTCGATTAAAAAGTTTAGATACGATTGAAAATTCATGAAAATGTTTGAATTTTTTTAATTATTGAACTCACAAATTTTTAACTAAAAAATTTGTCATAATAAATGAGCATATAAGATAAATCATGACATATACTCTTTCATCAAAATATTTTGTCACAATATAGTGTCTACCAAATTATATATAAGGAGAAGTAATATTGTCACAATAATATTTGTCACTGTATTAAATAATTTAAAAATTATGATAAAATTATTTCATCACAATAAATAATTTTTATTATTACTAAATAATTTATCATAATAAATAATAAATTGTAATTTAGATAGATAAAAAAGCACAATAAAATTAATAAATTTATTAAAATATAAAAATTTTATTATATTTTAAATAAAAATATGAAAGTTAAATTTAAATTTGAATGTTAAATTTAAATTTGATTTTAAATTTAATTAAATAACCTAAATATTATTTCAAAATAAATTTCTTTCTCTTTTATTTTAATTATTCTACCTTTTATATATTTAGTAATAAAATTTTCTTTTTTTACATTGTTATTAGGTCAATAGGGTCGGGTCATAAATTGATCTTTTCGAGTTAGTTTTGTCCCAACTTATTGGATTAACCCTCACCTGACCCAAAAATTTTCAGGCTGTTTTGGGTTTGCCCCGGGTCAAGGTTGGTTTCGAATTGTCTTTTTTGGGTAGGTTAGAGTTGGATAAAAAACTGTCACCTCTAGAGGTGATGAGAAAAACCATTGCTAGGGGTTTATATATATATATATATATATGTTATTGCATTTATATGGGAAAATAGAACATAATTTTTGCAAATGGTTTGATCAGTAAAGTTCATTCATTGATAAATTAAGCAAATCTTAGTTCATAGACTTTATGCATCTATGGTCAGATGTAGGTGGAAATATGAAGGTGCTGATGTTGGCAACATGGTTTTTGTTGGACTAATGTATTTGGTAACTATACACTTGTTGTCGACCCACCGAGTTTTACCACTAAGGATGCCACTCTAGATACTTACTCTACATTCCTTGCAATTCTAAGAAATATATAGAAAAGTAGTCCCAATAGCCATGGGATACCAGTTTTGCCTACCTTACTTGCCAGAGATAGGCAATATTTTTTTGTGAAACTTTCCAATTCAAAGGATTACGAAGTTATATTAGCTATACATGTTATCGACCTATATATTGTGGCTTCTAAGGTCGGAACCAATGCCCACTTCTTTAATGGGAACAATTACGTAGTGAAGAATACGTTTTCAAAGATAAAGGTATAAAACAAATCGAACTTACTAAAAAGTAATGGAGAACCCAGTTCTTTTTCAGGAAGTTTCAAAAAAGGAGAGGTGGTTAGAAGCTATGGCTAAAGAGATGAAGTCACAACATAAGATTGAAATATAGGACTTAGCAAGACTTCCTAAGGATAAAAAAGCAATTGGTTGTAAGTGAGTTTACAGGAAGAAGGAAGGTGTTTCATAGAAAAAATATATAAGAAGTAAAACACAATTGGTGGTTTTGGGATACTCACAGAAGAAGGGGATGAACTACGATGAAGTATTCTTACCAGTGGTTAGGCATACCACTATTAGGATGTTGTTGGTCTTAATAGCTTAATTAAATTTTGAGTTAGAGCAGTTAAATGTCAAGACAACTTTCCTTTATGATGGATTGGAGAAGTAAATTTATATGAAACAATTGAATGGATTTGGGGAGTTAGGAAAGGAGCACCTAGCGTGCAAGCTTAAGAAATCTCTTTATGAGTTAAAGCAGTCACTAGATAGTAATACAAAACATTTAATTCACACATGTTGAGTATTAGTTTTAACCTTTGTGAGTATGATTATTTTCTATACTTTAAATCTTTGAAGGATGATTCATTCATTTATTTTTTTATTTATGTTAATAATAAGTTAATTGATGTGAAAGAAATGAAAGATGTGTGTGATCTTAAATTTCAGTAAACAAAGAATTTGACATGAAGGACTTTGGAGCTGCTAAGAAAATTCTTAGCGTGAAAATCAATAAGGATAAAAAGAACAGGAAGTTATGGCTCTCCTAGAAGAAGTATATTGAGAGGATATTAGAGAAGTTCGACATTGACAAGGCAAAGCCAGTCATTACTCCACTAGTTAATCATTTCAAGTTGTCAAGCTACCAGTGTCCTAAAGTAGAGGATGAAGTGCAGTACATGTCAAAGGTACCTTATGTTAACACGAAGAGAACCTTAATATATGCAATGGTTTGCACAAGACTAGACTTAGTCTAAGTAGTTAGTGTGGTTATCAAGTTTATCGATAATCCAGACAAGGAATACTAATAGGCTCTAAAGTGGATTCTTCGATACTTGAGAATTACGCTTGATTATAGAATTTGTTTTAATACATTAAATGATTTAGTTTTTGTTATTAAATATGTGGATTCAAGTTATGCTGGAGATATGGATGATAGCTTGTTATAGGCTATGCCTTTATATTTGCAAATGGTTTAATTATTTGAAGGTCAACCTTGTAGAGTGTAATTACTTTATCCATTATAGAGGCAACATATATGATGATAACAAAAGCAGCTAAGGAAGCGTTGTGATTGAAAAGCTTGTCTCATAGATAGGTTATGAGCAATAAGCTCTAGGTATTTATTGTAATAGTCAGTGTCATTAAATTATCTAAGAATCAAGTGTATCATGTTGGAATAAAGCACATTGATTTGAGATATCATAAGATTAGAGAATAGATTATTTCAGATAATATCCAACTATTAAAGGTGCACATAAAAGGTAATGCAGTAGATATGTTGACAAAGATGCTACCTTTAGAGAAGTTCAAACCAAGTCATAAACCGAAATGTTGTGAAAATGTTGAGACTCTAGGTAGAGGTATCAGTTTCAAGATTGAGCGAGTCTTTTTAAGAGAGTGATTATTTGTCGATACGAAGACTATTAAATAATTACTCATAATCGAAAACAATTTACACTTAGAATTCTAGGAAAAGGGAGGATCATGAGAATGCAGATAGATTGTTGCAAGTCTTAGCAAGTAGCCGACTGTAGTGCAATATAGCTTTTTATTGAATAATTAAAAATTTGCACAAAAGGGCATCAATAATTTTTTATTTTTTGGGCAATTAATTATAAGGATAAAAGGGATTAAAACTCTAATTTTGCAAAAGTTGTAACTATCAATATTCACTTTCAATAAAAAACAAATCGAAACGTCCTATGAATGTACGTAAAATTGTCAGAACACTTAAAAATTTTGTCTTGTGTGACAATTTTTTTTTTCTTTAATTTTTTATTTATAGATTAATTCCAAGATTGTGCTACAAAACATTCAGAATCTCACAACTCAAAGTGTTGTAAAATAAAAATTAAAAATTAAAATGACAAAGCATTTATTATAGATTAATTGTATTTGCAATTCAAAAATAAAATAATATTCTTACAGTTGAATTTCTTTATATAAATTGAAACAGTTGGTTTTATATCAAATATTTGTTGTTATAATTCATCCTTATAAGTAAATAGTGTTTTCAAAATCAAGTTGAGTCAGCCAATCAAATTAATAATACTGAAAATTAGATCATGATCGGTTTGATTAGATTTGGTTTGGTTTTCAAGATAATTTTTATATTTTTAATTTTTAAATATATTTAGATGTAATATTTTTTTTATTTTTAAAATTTTATTTATTATAAGATTAATTGAACCGAACCAATCGATCTGCGAACTAGTTAGCTGACCAGTTCGATTTTGAAAACACTATATATATTTATATATATATGCACACACGTCGTCTTCTGGTGTTGCACAATGGTCCCCAACACATCAATTTCTTATCTTCTTGATTTCATGTCCGACCTATCAATTTTTTTATGTTTTCGAATGGCCGACCAATCAAACACGTACAGTTTGGCTTATTATATTGTCGTATTATTTCTGTCATTTGCGAATTATGTATGCAATGGCCCGTGGGACGCGGAAACCTAAACCTTCCAAATCACCTGAGCGACTCATCATATAAATTTAGAAAATTGATATTTAGAATTTATCTTAAACTACAATTACCTTTAATCCTTGTAGTATCATTTACGTTATTACACTAATGTTATAATTAATAATTTATCATTCAATTAGATAAAGTTATTATTATCATTGAATTAAATACAATTATTATTTATCATTTGATTAAATCATGTTATTTAACGATATTATAAAAAATGTTACTGTACAAGTCATTTAATTATTTATATTTAAATTATGAAACACATGATCTAGTCACTTTGTGTTTTGAATATATGTACTTAAATAGTCAATAAATGTAAAAAAATAAGTAATTGCAATTAGAAGTGGCAGTTATTGATCTAACCTGAGTCCGTCTAAAAAAATGTGATTCGAACCTAACCATAATCCGCAGCAAATCCAAAATGGTCTGAAAATTTTAGAATCAGGTCGGGAAAGACTTAATCTGATGGATCGGATCAAACAGACCCAAATAAGTAAATTTGTGTCCCAATTGACTCAATGACAATAAAAAAATAATTTTATTACTATATATATATATATTATTTATATTTTATTTTTTAAACACGTTAATATTTTAAATTTTCAATAAATTTACTAATTTTATTGTGTCTTTTCATGTGCATAAATTACAATTTTAGAATAATACGTTATTTAGTAAGAATAAAAGTTATTTATTGTGATAAAATAATTTTATTAGATAAAATAATAATATTACTTCTTATATCTAATTTGGTGGACAATAAAAATTTGACAACAATATATTGTGGAAAAATATTATGATAAAAAAATTTATATCATAATTTATCTTGAATGCTCATTGTTATAGGAAAAATTTTTGAATTAAATTTTTTGGGCTCAATGACTTAAAATACTCAAACCTTTTCACAAATTTTCAATTATATCCAAAGTTTCTAATGGAGTCAATTACACCCTAATTTGATGTATTGGTTTATTAATGGTACCCCTAGTCAAAATCAGTATTTTATAAAGTATATATTTAATCTCAATTCACTCTTATATTTTTTCAATTCATTTAATTAGACTCAAAATTTAATTTAAATTTTACTAAAATAATATTTTTATTTTTACTCAATTTAAATAATTTTTCCCAAACATATTAAAATTTTATTTTAGTTGATAAATAAATAATTTTACTTTAATTTCATGTTTTCAAATATAAAATTTTATTTTATATATTTAAATAATAAAATACTTTAATTTTATTTGAATGATAAATTTTTTGAAAATATTTAGGATCATATAATGTAGATGATTTTTTAAATATTTCGTAGAATTTTTATTTTAAATGATTTATTATTTAAAATATATAAATTAATTTTCAATGAAAGATTGAAATAAATTTTTTAAATGAGAGATTGAGAGATTTATAATTTATAAATTTAAATTTCAAAATTTTTAAAAATTTTAAAATTAAATATAAAATTAGCATATAATAAATATATTAAATTTAATTAAATAAAATGAGATTAAATTGAATAAAAAATAAAAGTATCATTTTAAGTAAGCTCATGTAATTAGTTTTTAAATATTTCGTAAAGTTTTTATTTTAAATTAAAATAATTATTGTTTAAAATATAAAAATTAATTTTTTAAGGAGAGAGTGAAATAATTTTTTTAAAAAAAAGATATTGAAAGATTTTATGAAAGATAAATTTTACCTTTTAAAATTTTATAGATTTAAATATAAAATTAAATTTCTTTATGTAAAAGTATATATAATAAATTTAATTATGCAAAAAGGATTAAATTGAATAAAAAATAAAAGTATCATCTTAATTGAGGTCATGTAATTAATTTTTCAAAATTTTTTTATTTTAAATAGTTTATTATTTTAAGGAGAGATTGAGATATCTTTTTTAAAATGAGAGATTGAGATATTTTTTGAATTATAAATGAAAATTTTAAAAATTCATCTCATGAAAGTATATACTAAATTTAAGTAAAAATGAGATAAATTGAATAAAAATGTAGTATCACCTTTATTAATCTCATGTAATTGATTTTTTAAATATTTTTTAGAAATTTTTATTCTAAATAGTTTTAAAAATTTTATTATTTAAAATATTGAAATTAACTTTTTATGAAAATTGAGAGAATTTTCTTAAAAAAATGAGAGATTGTGAGATTTTATGCATTATAAATTTAAAATTTTCATATTTAAATATAAAATTATAATTCATTATACAGAAGTACATAATAAATTTAATTGAGTAAAAATTAAATTAAATTAAAGAAAATAAATTTATCATATTAATTAAACTCTAAACTTTATTTTAGGTTTGATTGAATTAATTGAAAAAGTATAAGAATCAATTAAGTCTAAATTTGCACAGACTAAATTCTAATTTTAACTTAAGGTATAATTAAAATCAATTTATCAAATTAAAGTGTAATTAGTTTAATTTGAAATTTTGGATAATATTGAAAATCACATTAATATTTAAAATTTTCAGGTCGTTAAACTAAATTTTTACTATAATTTTTAAATAATTTAATACATAAAAAGAAATTTATAACAAGTTTATTTATTTTTATAATAATTATGATAAATTTAATTTTTATCACGACAAACTCACATATTAAGACAATTAATTTTGTCACTTAAACTTTTTTATAATTAGTGATTTGTTATCATTAAACATTATATATTTGTTTGTTAATTAGTTTACATTTTGATATGATTTGAATATAATTCTATATGTATTTAATTCAATTGCTTGTTTTTATTATATATAGTGATTTGCTTCAAAAATAAATTATATTTAATTTATTAAGCATTTAATAAAAATAAATTTTTTAATCAAGTTTTGTTTTATATAAAATTTGACTCTAAATAATTTTTAATAGAAAATTATTATTTTTTCTTAACAAGTTGTGAGAAAATATTGTATAAATGATAAAAAAAATTCAAATGCACATTTAAAAATTGAATAACAGTTGACCCGACTCGAAATATCAATTTTAAAGAATAAATTCAAAATTCTTTTTGTATACATGATCCGAACCCGCCCAAAACTCGAATGGCTTAAACACGATCCGACCCTTTTGCCACCTGTGCAATGATAAGGTCAACAGAATATTTCATAATATAATACAAATAACTTAATTTTCCTTATTACATATAAAATATATAAGAGCATTTAAATTTAACTATTTTTTAGTTTTAATATATTTAATATCATAGAGAGAAAAACATTGAGATATACCAAACAAATACTAAAGTTTTGCTATTTCAAAAAAGAAAAAAGAAAGAAAACAACTTATTAAAATTATTTATTATATTGCTAGAAGTACTATTTAATTTGATTATACTGAATTATCTACAACATTGAACTAGATTATATATTCATAAACACCATATATTCAGACATGAAGAAACCAGTGAACCGAGGATAATTTGGTTTCGCGTAACCAGCTGACTTATAAATATAGTACAATGTATCCACGTGTTTCACACAAAAAAACAAAAATGATAGGGTTCACCATAGGATTAATTTTATTTAACGGTGTTATTAAATCTATCAACGTAAAATTCTCTGGTTTTATGATCCCCTATAAATGGTATTATGTGGCATGTCAAAAACCATCTCTCTTTCTCTCTTTTCTAGCTTCTTGTAAGTAAATTAAACATTTCTATAGTTAATGCACTTCTTCATCTTCTCACTTTTTTGCAAGAAAATTAAGTATTTCTTTAGTTTCTCAATCTGCAATTTTTCTAAAAATTCATTTTGTTGTAATGGCATAACTATTTACACGTAAATGGTTATATTATAATTGATAATTTATTATTATTAGAGTGAGGAATAATAAAGCACAATACAGATTTGCATGCTAACGTTTTATGTTACCAGACTGATATTCGACCATTGAACGTGACTTTTAACATATGGCTTTCACAGGAGGATTTTGAGAAATGAAAGGAACTATGAAGGTGTGGCTGGTGATAGCACTATGGTTTTGCTGGAGTAATGTGATTGGATGGAGTTTGGAGGTTTCACCTCCAATAGCAGCAGAAGAGGTTGTATTCCCTACCATTAGCTTTACCACTGTAAGTGCCACTTCCAACAGCTACGGGAGATTCATGACATCTCTTCGAGATCAAGTGAAAGTTGGACAAAGCTACAATATATCAGTGTTAATTGATCCATCCACAATTACCAAGGCTACCATACGGTATGCTCTGGTGCAACTCTCAAATGCACAGACTTCGGTCATTTTAGCACTAGATGTTGTTAATATTTATGTGATAGGTTATAGACTGGGGAATCAGAATCAGTCCTACTTCTTTAGTGATACTGATGCTGAAGCAATTTCTGCTCT
>CATIWR010566328.1:0-11056 GCA_949677035.1 Omphalea diandra | reverse complement strand
GGGAGTGGTGGATGAAATTAGGAAGAAATTATATCCATCCTCATTCAGTTTTTCCTCTGACTTAGTTGGGATCGATTCACATACTGAGCAAATTCTATCAATGTTATGTATTGAGTCAATGGATATTCGTTTTATTGGAATTTGGGGAATGGGTGGTATAGGAAAGACAACCATTGCTGAAGCTCTTATCAGTCAAATATCAGGTCATTTTGATGATTACCACTTTCTCAGCAATGTCAGGGAAAATTCATCAAAGCATGGATTAGCTCATCTACGAAATTGTCTTTTTTCCAAACTATTAAGAGATGAGAATTTGAACATAGAAATGCTCCACACGATTCCCACTTTCGCTATAGATAGGCTTAGAAGAAAGAAAGTTGCCGTTGTTCTTGATGATGTTAATGATTCAGTTCAATTAGATGCTTTAGCTGGGGATCATGACTGGTTTGGCCCAGGAAGCAGAGTCATCATAACAAGCCGAGATAAAGAAGTGCTCAATTACAGGTGTGACAAGATATATGAGGTTAAGGGACTAAAATATAGTGATGCTCTTCAACTATTCAGTATGAAAGCCTTTAAAGAAAAGCATCCTTCAAAGGATTTTACAGAGTTGTCAAAATGGGCAGTAAATTATGCAAGAGGGGTTCCATTAGCTATTAAAGTCCTAGGTTCCCAATTGTGCTGAAGGTCTCCAAAAGAGTGTGAAATTATATTGAATAAACTAAACCAATTTCCTGATTCTAACATGTTGAAAATCTTAAGAATAAGTTATGATGAACTGGATGAAAAGGAGAAAGATATATTTCTCGATATTGCATGTTTCTTTAAAGGAAATAACAAAGAGTGGGTGGAGAACATACTGGATGGTTGTGGTTTTCCTGGAAGTTAGGGAATAATGCGTCTATCAGATAAGTGTCTGATATCTATTGTACACAATGTGATAACAATGCATGACTTGATACACGAAATGGGTCAGGAGATTGCTCAGTGCAAGGGTGGCAGGCTGTGGAATTCTAGGGACATTTCTCATATGTTGACAACTAATATGGTAAGACATGAATCCTGGCAATCAAGAGGTACAAAATTTTTTAGTATTATTTTAACATTGTTACTAAAATTTTTGTTTTCATTCAACATATACAACTTGTTAACATTAAGTGACTATCAAATTTTGATAATTGTATTTGCTCATGGCCATTAGTCTTAACTCTTAATTGTCAGGGAACAACAAAATCTGTTAAAGGCTTATATTTGGACCTATCGAAAAGAGGAAAGATACACCTGAGTTATGGAATCTTCTCACAAATGGCTAATTTAAGGTTGCTGAAATTGTATAGGTCTTCCTATTGGTCAAAGAACAAAGATGCAAGTTTCATACTTGAACATGCTCAATCAAACTGTCTTATGTGTTTTCCTAACAAGCTGAGTTTACTCCATTGGGAAGAATATCCCTACAAATCTTTGACATCAAATTTTTTGATGGAGAACCTTGTTGAGCTTAATTTGAGAGAGAGCCAAATCGGACAACTTTGGAATGGAGATCAGGTGTGGTTTCAATATACTTTTTGTTATTTCTTTCATGTTTTTTTCAGTTTGATAATAGAATTGGTTATAATTTACTTGTACTAAACTAGGATTTGGGCTTTTGCTAATTCATCAAGTTGTGTGGTTTACACTCTCTCTGTTATGGTGTGTAGTGTCCTCAAAAGTTAAAATATCTCAATCTTGTTAAGTGCAAGCAACTGACCACACTCCCAGATCTCTCTTTGGCTGCAAACTTAGAGCAAATAGATCTTCGGAAGTGTAAGAGTTTAGTTGAGATTCCATCATCGATTCAGCTCCTACACAATCTCATTTCTCTTGATCTTGGTGGGTGCAAAAAGCTGAGGTGTCTTCCTAGCCTCATTCAGTTAAAATCTCTTGAGTATCTTAATCTCTCTTACTGCTTTAATTTGAAGATGATTGCAGAGATTCCACGAGGCATAAAAAGATTAGAACTATATAATTGTGGATTGGAAGAGTGGTCAGCATCTGTTCAATTTCTAGACAATCTTCGAAAGTTAGATGTGACCACTTGTAAAAAACTTAGATGCCTTCCGAGCATTATTCATTTCAATAATGCTGAGGAGATAAATCTCAGTGGCTGCTATCTCAACAAGCTTCCAGAGATTAGAGGAAACATAAGAACATTACAGTTAAATCGGGTTGCAATAAAAGAATTGACCTCATCAATCAGATTGTCGTCATCAATTGTTTTCCTTCATATGAAGGAGTGTTATACTCTCATGGGCTTACCAATCAGCATTTGTGACATAAAATGCCTTTCTTGGCTTGATCTTAGGGGTTGCTCAAGACTTCGTAAATTGCCTCCTTTATATGGTTTGTGCTCTTTGGAAATGCTTTCTCTCGGCAGGTGCTCAAAACTTGCCAAATTGCCTCCTTTATATGGTTTGCGGTCATTAAAAATGCTTGATCTCAGTGGTTGTTCCCTACTTGCCAAATTGCCTCTTTTACATGGTTTGTGCTCTTTAGAACAGTTGTTTCTAAATGGCACTACCATAGTAGAAATTCCCAATGATGTGGTCTCTTTATTATCACTAAGAAGATTGATTTTAAGGAACTGTAAGAAACTCAAAGCTTTGCCAGAGCTTCCATGCCGAGTAGGCGATCTCGAAGCCGAAAATTGTGAATTGCTGGAAACTGTAGTATCCACTTCATACATTCCATTGATAGAAGTAGAAACTAAATGGTATAGTTTCTATTTCTGTAATTGCTTAAATTTGACCCAGAATGCACGGAGAACCATTATGACAGATGCGCGGCTGACAATAATAAAACTTGCACTTGCTCAAAATGTAAGCCTCTCTCTCCCTTCCACTCCTTTCCTCCTCTTTCTAGTATGACTTAAATTTGTTGTCTGCATAATTTTTTGCTTTCTTTTAATCCCATTTTAACACAGCAGGATGAACACAAGGATATTCGTTTTGTTGTTGGTTTACCTGGAAGTGAAATTCCAAACTGGTTTAACTATGAAAGCTCAGGATGTTCGATCGCTATTCCTCTTCCTTTGGGTTGCTTTGATATGATGTTCATAGGTTTTGCTTTTGGTGTTGTACTAGAATTCAATGTTCCTCTTTACCTAGTGAGTGATATCGAGATTACATGTGACTTCTGTTTCAAAAATTCTAATGGTGACCCAGAGGCTAACTTCAGCAGCAATGCTGTTATGTACTTGGATCCTCTGCCTGTCCTTGAATCAGATCACTTGTTCCTTTGGTACAAACAGTGTCAGGTGTCTAATTGGCTCATAGAAAATTATCACAATGTCAATGAGGCCTCATTTCAGTTCAAAGCCACAAGAGGTTACTACATGAATCCACTGCATTTTAAGGTGAAAAGTTGTGGGGTATACTTCTTATATGCCAAAGATAATGAGTTGAACAAAGGCAACCTTGGCAGAGTTCAAACCAATCTCTCCTTGCAGTGTGGAACAACCAATTCAGATTTTCTGGAAAAAGTGACAGAAACTAATATCAACCAGAAGAGAAGTAGGGAAGACAACTTTTGTTCCAATCCGATCAATCTCATCGTGGATGGCACATCTGGTTCCGAGGAAGAAGAACCTTGCTCCAAAAGGTTGAACCAATTCTGCTTCATGCTTGATTGCTCCTCAAATGATCAAGATATGATTGACTATGATAATTCAATGATTCCTTCAAGCTCTTCATGCGAATATTTTCCCACATTCTACAAATTTCTTTGAATCCATCCCTACCACTGGACGCTAGTGTTTGAAATCCTCCCTTACCAACAAAACTGAATTACCTAAACCATGTCTTTCGCATCTATAATATAATCTTTGTGGCTCTCTATTGCCTCACATTTATTTATTTCTCTTATCCACTCACTAATTTAAGCTGCTTTAAGTATTTTTTTTACCATTCATGATATCCAAAATTTGTCCTGATATTTGTTGTTAATTATAAGCTTCTAATTTCAATGCAAATGAATTGTGAAATGGTGAAGGAGCCATCTTTTAGTTTTGATAATGAAACTACTGCAGCACTATCTGTAGTAATTATCGTTGGTGTTACACCATATTCTGAGTGTTAGGATAATTAAAGGATTAAGCATAATTATAGATTTAGCATTAAAATTCTTTGTGAAATTCTCACATTAGCCACCTAAATTACTTTCTGATTATGTATCTTATACTAGCTTGTACTACTGTGTTACTGTGCTACCTTGTGTCCTTTCCTAGATTGATCTGCATCTCTAAATAGGCTTGTAAACCACATACAAAGCACACAATTGCATGTATAGTTGTTTTCTCTTTCTTGTCCTATTCTCTGATTTCTACTACGGGATTGTCAAGGATGTTTTTGTGGCTCCTCCAGTCTCTTTTTGGGCTGTTCACCAAATTGGCAAATTCTGCCAAATTTTTGAAACACACATATAATATAAACAAGAGGAGGGTGAGCCTTGGCGTAACTGCATACCTTAGTTGTGAAATGAAAATTCCAGAATTATACAGCTCAATTTTCATTCCTAGAAAACAAGTCATTAATCCCAGATCAGACATTTCAATTCCTTTTGCATCAACAATTTGATCGTCTTTAATATATTGACATTACTGCCTGTAACAAGCATATCATCCACATAAATTGAGACTAGCAATACAATTCAATCAGAAAAGGTTTTAATATAAAGAGTAGCCTCAATTGAACTCCTCTTGAATCCTTGCTTTTCTAGATAACTATCAATTCTAGAGTACCAGGCTCTAGAAACCTGTTTTAATCCGTATAAATGTGTCGAGTCTGTAAAACCTTGTATTCCTGCCCTGTAACCGTAATGCCTTCAGGCTGTTGCCCATGAACTTCTTTTTGAGGAACGCCAATTAGGAATGTTGACTTGACATCAAGATGAAATACTTTCCATCCATAATGTTCTGCAATAGCAAGCAGTAGCCTTGTGGTCTCATGCCAAGCAATAGGATGCATCACCATAGTCAACTCGTAGGAACTGGAAGTAGCCCTTCACAACCAACCTTGCCTTGTGTTTAAAAATGCTGCCATCAGGATTTAACTTGGTTTTGTAAACCCATTTTACTCAAATTACATGCTTCCCTTTGGGTTAACAGTAAGAACCCAAATTTGATATATATATATATATTTTTTCAATCATAGAGAGTTCCTCCTTCATTCCCTATTCCCACTCAGGAAATTGACATGCTTCTTGGTATGTAGTTGGCTCAGTCTTAACCAAATTGCTTTTTTATAAATCTCAGAACAATATTTGGTCTTCAGGACTAGTGGATCATATCAGATTCATCATCAGTAACCATCCAATTCTGAAAACTGCACCTTCAAACAGTGGTGGAACTAGAAATTTTTTCCAGAGGGATCACTTACTTGAAGTTGTTGGCAATTGACGGTGATAACAATAGTGAGATGGGAGGAAGAGAAAAAGGAGATGGGTGAGAAAGGAGGAGGGGTAAGGGAGAGATCTTTTATAAGATCCAAAATTACGTTTTAGAAAATTCTGATGACCGCAATTATTTTAAAATATATTTAAGGTCAATCTGTTGCTTTATTCTCAATCTGTTGCTTTCCTACTTGCCAAAAATGGCTTCAACTTCAACTTCCATCATCCCCTCTAAAACCATGTATGATGTGTTCCTTAGCTTTAGAGGTGCTGATACCTGGCAAAACTTCACTAGCCATCTTTATGCAGCTTTGTGTGGACAAAGTATCACCACATTCATAAATGATGATGGTCTTGATAGAGGAGATGAGATCTCACTAACACTCCTTAAAGAGATTGAAGAATCAAAGATTTCAGTCATCATTTTCTCAGAAAACTACGCCTCGTCTAGGTGGTGCCTGGATGAGCTGGTGAAGATAATGGAGTGCAGGTATAAAATGTGGCTAAAGCTTGTGCCTGTTTTCTACCATGTCAACCCTTCTGATGTCAGAAATCAGACTGGGATTTTCGGAGAAGCTTTTGGGAAAGTTAAAGAAAAATTCAAGGAAAGCATGGATAAGGTTGAAAGATGGAGTACTGCTCTGAGGGAAGCAGCCAATCTATCTGGATGGGATTCCAGCAATTACAGGTAAGTGATTTTAAAACATGTATACTTACATTCTCATTTTTATATGATCGATTTACTTTACACTTTTATTTGATTAGATTACTTTGATGGACACTATAATAGTGGTGATAATTGCAATGCTTATGGCTAACAAAATCTACCCTTGGTATAAATGATCAGTATGTAGTCCAATGGGACTAATAGTTTTCTGTGTAATATATATATGGTTCAAATTTTTTTAGGTGCAAAGCGGAATTGATTGAGGGAGCGGTGGAATAAATTAAGAAATTGTATCCATCCTCATTCAGTTTTTCCTCTGACTTAGTTGGGATTGATTCACATATTGAGCAAATTCTATCAATGTTATGTATTGAGTCAATAGATATTCGTTTTATTGGAATTTGGGGAATGGGTGGCATAAGAAAGACAACCATTGCTGAAGCTCTTATCAGTCAAATACCAGGTCAATTTGATGACTGCTACTTTCTCAACAATGTTAGGGAAAATTCATCAAAGCATGAATTACCTCATCTACGAAATTGTCTTTTTCCCAAACTATTAAGAGATGAGAATTTGAACATAGAAACGCTTCACACAATTCCCACTTTTGCTATAGATAGGCTTAGAAGAAAGAAAGTTGTTGTTCTTCTTGATGATGTTAATGATTCAGTTCAATTAGATGCTTTAGTCGGAGATCATGACTGGTTTGGTCCAGGAAGCAGAGTCATCATAACAAGCAGAGATAAAGAAGTGCTCAATTATAAGTGTGACAACATATATGTGGTTAACGGACTAAAATATAATGATGCTTTTCAACTATTCAGTATGAAAGCCTTTAAAGAAAAGCATCCTTCAAGGGATTTTACAGAGTTGTCAAAATGGTCAGTAAATTCTGCAAAAGGGGTTCCATTTGCTATTAAAGTCCTAGGTTCCCATTTGTGCAGACGGTCTCCAAAAGAGTGTGAAATTGTATTGAATAAACCAAAACAATTTCCTGATCTTAACATTTTGAAAATCTTAAGAATAAATTCAGACGAATTGGATGAAAAGGAGAAAGATATATTTCTTGATATTGCGTGTTTCTTTAAAGGAAATAGCAAAGAGTGGGTGGAGAACAGACAGGATGGCTGTGGTTTTCCTGTAAGTTGGGGAATAATGCGTCTACCAGATAAGTGCCTGATATCTATTGTGCACAATGTGATAACAATGCACAACTTGATACAAGAAACGGGTTAGGGGGACTGCTCAGTGCAAATGTGGCAGATTGTGGAATTCTTGGGACGTTTATCATATATTGACAACTAATCTGGTAAGACATGAATCCTATTTGTTTTCTTCTTCTTGTAAATAAAACTATAACAAACTTTTTAGTATTATTTATTATTGTTAACAAAAGAGCACATCTTAATATTTAATAATGTTACTAAAATTTCCGTTTACATTCAACATGAAGTTGCTATCAAATCTTGATAATAGTCTTTGTTCATAGGCATTAGTCTTAACTCTTCATTGTCAGGGAACAACAAAAATTGTTGAAGGCGTATACTTGGACCTATCGAAAATGGGAAAGATACACCTGAGCAATGGAATGTTCTCACAAATCGATAACTTAAGGTTGCTGAAATTTTATAGGGCTTCATGTTGGTCAAAGAACGAAGATGAAAGGTTCATACTTGAACATCCACAATCAAATTATCTGATGTGTTTTCCTAATAAGCTGAGTTTACTCCATTGGGAAGAGTATCCCTACAAATCTTTGACATCAAATTCTTTGATAGAGAACCTTGTTCAGCTTAATTTGAGAGAGAGCCAAATTGAACAACTTTGGAATGAGAATCAGGTGTCATTTGAATATACTCTCTGTTATTTCTCACTTCATGTTTTTTTCATTTGTTATGTGTTGTTTTTATCACAATTTTGCTTGTACTAACATAGGATTTGAGCTTTTGCTAATTCATTAAGTTTTATGTTTTACATTAACTTTCTCTGTTGTGGTGTGTAGTATCCTCGAAAGTTAAAATATCTCAATCTTGTTAAGTGCAAGCAGCTGACGAAACTCTCAGATCTCTCTTTGGCTACCAACTTAGAGTGGATAGATCTTTGGGCGTCGGAGAGTTGGTTGAGATACCATCATCAATACAGCTCTTACACAACCTCATTTCTCTTGATCTTGGTGAGCGCAGAAAGGTGAGGTATCTTCCTAGCCTCACTCTGTTAAAATCTCTCGAGTATCTTAATCTCTCAGGCTGCTGGATTTTGAAGATGATTGCAGAGATTCCAAGAGGCATAAAAAGATTGGAATTATTTAATTGTGGATTGGAAGAGTGGTCGGCATCTGTTCAATTTCTTGACAATCTTCAAAAGTTGGATGTGACCACTTGTAAAAAAACTTAGAAGTCTTCTGAGCATTATTCATTTCAATAATGCTGAGGAGATAAATCTCTGTGGCTGCTATCTAAACAAGCTGCCAGAGATTAGAGGAAACATAGGAACATTTCAGTTGAATCGGATTTCAATAGAAGAATTGACCTCATCAATCAGATTGCCGTCATCAATTGCTGGCATTCGTATGAGGGAGTGTTATACTCTTGTGAGTTTACCAATCAGCATTTGTAACATAAAATGCCTTTCTTGGCTTAATCTTAGGGGTTGCTCAAGACTTCACAAATTTCCTCCTTTATACGGTTTGCAGCCTTTGAAAATACTTAATCTCAGTGGTTGTTCAATACTAGCCAAATTGCTTCCGTTATATAGTTTGTGCTCTTTAGAAGAGTTGTTTCTAAATGGCACTGCCATAGTGGAAATTCCCACGGATGTTATCTCTTTATTATCACTAAGAAGATTGATCCTAAGCAACTGTAAGAGACTCAAAGCTTTGCCAGAGCTTCCATGCCGAGTAGAAGATCTCCAAGCAGAAAATTGTGAATTGCTGGAAACTATAGTATCAACTTCATACATGCCATTGATAGAAGTTGAAACTAAATGGTATAGTTTCTACTACTTTAATTGCTTAAATTTGGACCAAAATGCACAGACAAACATTACGATAGATACAAGGCTGCCAATAACAAAACTTGCAAATTCTCAAAATGTAATCCTCTCTCTCTTCCTTCCAGTCTTTTCCTTGCCGGCCTACTACCTAAATTTCTTGTCTGACTAATTTTTGTTTTTGTTTTGTTTTAATCTCATTTTTTAACACAGCAGGATCAACACAAGGATATTCATTTTGTTGTTGGTTTACTTGGAAGTGAAATTCCAAAGTGGTTCAACTATGAAAGCTCAGGATGTTCAATCGCTATTCCTCTTCCTTCAGGTTGCTTCAATATGACGTTCACAGGTTTTGCTTTCAGTGTTGTTCTAGAATTCGATGTTCCTCTTTACCTAGTGAGAAATATGGAGATTGCATGCGACTTCCGTTTCAAAAATGCTAATGGTAACCAAGAGGCTAACTTCAGCAGCATTGCTGTTCTGAACTTGATCCTCTGCCTGTCCTTGGATCAGATCACTTGTTCCTTTGGTACAAACAGTGTCAGGTTTCTAATTGGCTGATAGAGAATTATCACAATGTCAGGGAGGCGTTGTTTGAGTTCAAAGCCACAAGCAGTTACTACATGAATCCACTGCACTTTAAGGTGAAAAGGTGTGGAGTATACTTGTTATATGCCAAAGATAATGAGTTGAACAAATGTGATCTTGGCAGAGTTCAAAACAATCTCTCCTTGCAGTGTGGAACAACCAATTCAGATTTTCTGGAGCACGTGGCAGAAACTAATGTCAACAAGAAGAGAAGTAGGGAAGACTGCTTTGTCCCAGTCAGATCAATCTCATTGATGATGGCATATCTGGTTCCGAGGAAGTGGAACCATGCTTCAAAAGGTTGAACCAATTCTGCTCCATGCATGATTGCTCCTCAAATGATCAAGATGGGATTGACTATGGTACTTAAATGATTCCTTCAAGCTCTTCATGTGAACATTTTCCCAAATTCTATAAACTTCTTTGAAATCCATCCCTAGTAATGTGCACCAGTGTTTGAAATCCTCCCTCACCAACAAAAATGAATTACTGAAACCAACCATATCTTTGGCGTCTATAATGTAATTTTTGTGGCTCTTTATTGCCTTACATTTATTTGTTTTTTTTCTTATCTACTCACTAATTTAAGCTGCTTTAAGTATTCTTTACAAACCCTGATATCCAAATTTGTCCTGATATTTGTTGTTATTTATAAGCTTCTCCTAATTTCAATGCAAATGAATTATGAAATGGTGAAGGAGCCATCTTTTAGTTTTGACAATGAAACTACTGCAGCACTATCTGTAGCAATTATTGTTAGTGTTACACCATATTCTGAGTGTTAGGATAATTAAAGGAATAAGCATAATTGAAATTCTTGGTGAAATTCTCACATTAGCCACCTGTTGTATTTCCTGATTATGTATCTTGTACTAGATTGTGCCACTGTGTTATTGTACTATCTCATGTCCTTTCTTAGATTGATTTGCATGCACAAATAGGCTTGCAAACCACATACAAAGCATACAATTGTATATTTCTTTTTTTTTTTTTTCTCTTTCTTGTCCTATTCTCTGATTTCTAGTACGGTATTAAAGTTGCTCCTTAATGGCCTGTAGGTCATGGGTTTCGAGACATGGAAAGTCTTTTTACAAAATTATAAGGGGAAGGCTGCATGCTAAATGCATCACTCCTCTTTGCTAAAATGCAAAGGGAAAGCTGCATACTGAATGCGCCACTTTGTGCACCGGACGAGCCCTTTGTAGACAAACAAGAGCTTGCTTGCCTACATGGATTCCAGTTCTCGTTGGTTCAATCCTTTTGGTATCCATTTGAAGGACACTAGTCATACCATCAGAATTGCTTTAAGTCAAGAAGTCACTTTTTCACTTTTCAGTATGATAGAAATGGAAACAAGATTGGAACCTCAACAACTTAAAATAAGAACAA
>CATIWR010566198.1:0-35850 GCA_949677035.1 Omphalea diandra | reverse complement strand
GTAGAGATGGCTAGAACTATACTCAATGAGTATTCATTGTCTAATTACTTTTGGGCTGAAGCTATCAATACTTTGTGTTACATTGCAAATCGTGTTTTCAAAAGACACAATCTTAATAAAACTTCTTATAAGCTTTAGAATAGTAGAAAACCTAAGTTGTCATACCTAAGAGTATTTGGATACAAGTGTTATATCTTGAATACCAAGGATAATCTTGGAAATTTTGATTCAAAAACAAATGAAGGTGTTTTCCTAGGTTATTCCACCGCTAGCAAAGCCTATAGAGTCTTTAATAAAAGTTTTATAGTTGTTGAAGAGTCCATGAACATTTTATTTGATGAATCTAGTAAACTTGATCTTGGAAAAGGTTTTCATGTTGATAATCTTATAGGTGACTTTGAGAAGTTAGAGTTAGAGTCAACTACAAGAAAGTTGGATAAAGGTCATGATGAAGGCAAGTCATCAAGAAAGGAAGTGGAACCTCAACATCAATAAGCAGAAACCCCAAATCAAAATCTTTCCAAGGATTGGATATTCTCCAAGAATAACCTAAAAAACCTAATCATTGGTGATACATCCAAGGGTGCAAGTACTAGATCTCAACTCAATTCTTTAGATAATAATCTTGCATTTATTTCTCAATTTGAGCCAAATCTATTGATAAGGCTCTTGATGATAAGAGTTGGGTAATTGCAATGCGAGAGAAACTCAACCAATTTGAGAGAAACAATGTATGAGAACTTGTTCTTAGGCCTAAGAAACACCCTATTGTAGGTTGCAAATGAGTGTTTAGGAATAAGCTGGATGAGCAAGGGTTCATCACTAGAAACAAAGCTAGATTGGTTGCTAAGGCATACAACCAAGAGAAAGACATTGACTATGATAAAACCTATACCCTCATTGAGAGATTAGAGGCTATTAGGATTCTTTTAGTATATGCATATCACATAAATTTCAAACTTTTCCAAATGGATGTTAAAAGTACATTTTTAAATGGTATCATTAAGGAGGAAGTTTATGTTGAACAACCTCTTAGTTTTGAATCTCATATCTTTCCAAATCATATTTTTAAATTAAATAGAGCCTTGTATGGTTTGAAATAAGCTCCAACAGCTTGGTATGAAAGGCTAAGTTCATTCCTTTTGAAAAATGATTTTGAAAAAGGGAAGGTTAACACAACTTTGTTTGTAAAAAGGCATAATCATGATACACTAATTGTGCAAATATATGTTGATGATATCATTTTTGGTACTATTAATGAATTTCTTAAGGTTTTTCTAATTGTATGTTTAGGAAATTTGAAATAAGCATGATGGAAGAGATCAAATTCTTCCTTGGCCTACAAATCAAACAAATCAGAAAAAGGATTTTCATTAACTAAGCCAAGTACACAAAGGATATACTCAAGAAATTTGGCATGGAAGGATGCAAAGTAGCAAAAACACCAATAAATGCTACCATTAAGCTAGACAAGGATAATTAGGTAAGTTGATTGATGAGAAGAGATATCAAGGTATAATTGGTTCTCTACTTTGTCTTACCACTTCTAGACCCGATATAATGTTTAGTGTATGCATGTATGCTAGATATCAATCTTGCCCTAAAGAATCTCATTTTAATGTTGTTAAAAGGATTTTTAAATATTTACACGACACATTGCATCTAGGTTTATGGTATCCTAGAGATTCGTTATTTAGTCTTATAGGTTATTCGGATGCAGATTATGCTGACAGTCTTCTAAATAGAAAGAACACTTTAGGAACTTGATAATTTATAGGAGAATGCTTAGTGTCTTGGTTTAGTAAGAAGCAAGTTTTGGTTGCCTTATCCACTGTAGAAGCAAAATATATAGTTGCAAGTTATTATTACACCTAAGTTCTTTAGATGAAACTATAATTAAAAGATTATGGCAAAGTTGTTGATCACATTCCCATCAAATATGACAATACTAGTGTAATAAATCTTTTAAAGAATCTCATCCAACACTCTATGAGCAAACATATAAATATTAGGCATTATTTTTTAAAGATCATATCCAAAATGGTAATGCAGTGTTAGAATTTATAGAAACTAACCATCAACTTGTGAATATTTTCACTAAACCTTTCAATGAAGAAAGGATGAACTTCATTAAGAGAGAGTTAGAAATGCTTGATGGAAGCTCCCTGAAGTGAAATTTGGATCTTATTAGAATACTCTTTGTGTGATATATTGTTCTTATATATTTGATAGTTATGTGTAATGTTTATGTAATAAACTCTTTTGGATGTATTAATTCTTTATGCAATTGTGCCTCTCTATGCCAATTTACATGAATTAAGTGGATCACAACTTAGAAAGTCAAATCTTATCTTTTCTTAGTCATCTTTATGCCTTGTAATTCGCAGTCGCTACTCCTTAATTCATGATCGTGAATTACATGTACTTGTCATCCGTCTATCAAACCATCAATTTGCGATCGCTACTTTCTATCTCTACTGTAATTTTTTTTCAAATTTCAAAAGTTTTGACCATTGACCACACTGATTCCTAAGGATTTTCTACTCGATACCTAAATATCCCGTAATTAGCGATTGTAACTTATTGGTCATGGTCGCAAATTTCAGTAACTATTGTGCATTTAACTGATTTGACTACCAACCATTTGCAATCCCTCATTAAATGAATTTTTTATCGTTTGTTACCATTTTAACACCCTTTACTGGCCTATTTAAACGCTTAAAATAGTTATTTAACTCAATTTTGCTAAAACACTTCATCCGTCTTCATTCTTATTCTCTAAATCTTCTTCCAACTTTTTCCTATCTATAATGGACCCCAAGAAAGCCTCTAGAGTAGAAAATGGAAAAGTTATAGCTCAACCATCTGGTCCTCCAACCCTTTACATGATGAAAGGGATTACTAAGAAAGAGAATGATCGGTACAAGGCTAACTCTTTTAAGATTATCCAACCGAACAAAATTCCCTCCATATTTCTCCTTAAGTCATTTGGGATCAAGGATGAGATCCATGCCTATCTTTCAAATTTGGGGTGGAACGAGTTTATTTTTCATGATGAGCCTAGTTACGAGGAGATAGTGCAAGAGTTCATGTGCACCGTAACTTTGAGTCGGCGAGCATAATCAAGAGCAGGTTAGTATGGGTTGATATTTAGAGCCTTTGAGGAACCTTTTTTCATTACCTTTGAACAACTCTCAAATCTTTTCAATCTTTAAGTTGGGGATGACATTTCATTCATCGTCTCCGCTCTTGACATTATCTACTATGAATATTGGTCTGAAATTCCTATCGAGACCAAACACGATCTCAAGACCTTATTGGCCAAATACATCTGAACCCTACCTAACTGGCTCTTTCATCATATCATCACCTTCTCTATTAACGTAAGGGGTGATGGTAACAAAAAGGTCTCCCAAAAAGACCTTGCCTTCCTTTTTTGCTTGACTAAAAACAAATCAATCCAAACTAGCCGTTACATTGTGGATCAATTGATTCATATGAGTACAAAGCTAAAGAGTTAATTTTTTTGTCACTCACATATAACTGTCATCTACCATTATGTGGGTGTTCTTAATGACAAAAATGAAAAATTCCTCACTAAGAAGTTTCTATCATCCCATAACTTTTTAGACTTGCCCTACCTCATTAATGTCAAGGCAATTCAGCCTGATTCGTACACTTATACCATAGGTGCGTTTAGGGCAAAGAAGTTAGAAACTTTCTAAGCTTTAAAAAGGAAGAGGCTAGTCATCGAAGAGGGTGCTCAATCCATTCCACCTCCTTAACCCAAACCCAAAGCCAAAATCTTTCTCTCCTCAATCAACAAGAAGTTTGACAAAATGATGAGGATGACAAAAAGAAGATTTATCCCACTCCCACCTTCATAGTGATTTGGTGGATCTTCAGGAGAAAGTGGATACTACTCATTACCACCTCCCTGATTTGAGGATTGGGAGGACACACCTAAAGAAGAGAATGGTGAAGAGGGTGAAGAGGTTGAAGAGGGCGATGAAACTCAAGGTGGAGGAGCAGATGAAGAAACTGACGATTCTGGAGACGATGATAGTTATCTGATTTTCTAGTTTGTTATTAGTTTTTAGAAATTATCTTTTGTTTCTTTGTTTATGTAAAGATTATGATCGCGCAATTTCAAATAAATAAAAGTGTTGTTTTTATCCTTTGCAATTGATTATTTCATATGTTGGGTGATTGCTCTTATTTGGTTCTTGTTATTATTTACTTATTTGCTCTTTGTGAATGTTCTATCTCAATTTATGCTTCATACACTTGACACTAATGCATCTTAATTCAATGTCTAATCTTTACTCTTTTTTTGATCTTACCAAAAGGGGAGAAAGGCTAGTCGTAAAAGAATGTGCATAAGGGAAGTATAAGTTAAAGGGGAGCGAATAACAATAGGAGAATTCTTTTTCAATTCTTTTTAATCTTAAAAATCTTTGATTATTTTATTAACAAGTTTTTATAATCATTAACCATCCCAACTTCACTCATGCAACTATTTTTTAAGTAAAATCAATCTAAGTTGTCAAAATCAAAAAGAGGGAGATTATTGGACTAGGTTGGTCAAACCTAAGTCAAAGGCCTTTTTTGATCTTGAAAATAAAGATTGATAGGTGCTAATGTTTTATTCAAGTGTTATTTTTATAGTACATAGGTTAGTTTTTCATTCGAAGTTAGATGGAAGACTAAATCTCTAACTTTGAGGAAGACATCCAAATTCACAGTCAGGAACTTGTAATTCGCGACCACTACTTTGCTGAAAGGATGGATGAAGTTAGGCCAAAAGAATTCGCGGAGAAAATCACAGTCGTGATATAGCCGAGGGAAACTTGACTATCACATAGAGTAATTCGTGGTGGTGTTCGCATTCAATGTCATGACTGCGAATTTCATAGTTATAAGAAGAGAACCAAATCTGCAACCACAGTACACCAAGTGTCTCAAGCAATCATTGGAATATCAAAATTCGCGAGAGCAAAGCACTTGTCATGATCGCAACCAAAGAAAATATTTTCTCCTCACCAAACAGAGGAATTCATTATCTCAGTAGAACCCAAGAAGGACATTAATCGCGATTGCAATTTTTGTTGAATAGAGGAACACAATGGCTATATTTCTTGGAGCACCAATGACACATTGACACATGGACTAGCCGTTAGACACAAAACAGGGTTTTATACCGTGATTTCAGGCTTCCCAGTGAAAATTGGAAAATCGCAATCGCGAAATGCCCGTCACAACCGCAACTTTTGTCTGACAAGCATTTAATGTAAAATCTGTCTAACTTTCCTTAGAGATTTAGGCATAGTTTGTGAGTAACGTCTCTTTGGTGGATGTTGCCTATAAATACTCCACCAAACAAATGTGAATGCAATAGAGAATTTCATTTATTGTAACCAAACGCTTGCAAATTTGATTCACAACTTCTTACGCTTTGTGAATTCTTGATTGTTTGGTGTTAGCATTAAACACCTTTGAATTAGGTTAAGAGTTAACCTAAGCTTCCAAAACTCTTGTAAAGATTGAAGTATGAGTATGTCCAAAACACTTGAGATAAAACACAAAGTGTAAGGGTTGTGTGTGAGACATAAAACACAAATTCTATAAGTTAGGTGTGAGCTTGGAAACACCAATTTTAGTTGAGTGAAATACCCAATTGTGAAGAATTGGAGAGTGAACGTAGGGTTTGTTAACACTCGAACTACTATAAATATTTTGTCTTTATTGCTTTTACTTCTTCGCAATTCTCTTAACACCTAACCTTCCCTCCAAAATTTTTAATCTCTCACTAATTCAACTCTCTTTCTTGGTGCACAAGAGCCAACAGTTTAAATATAACTAATATAGAGAAAAACACAATAAAAAGTAGATATTATTTTTTAATAAAGTTCAAAAATGCTAAATGTGTATTTTTTTAGAGAATATGTTAATCTTTTAGAAAAGTCAAGTTATACACAGCTTGAAGCAGGTTACAAACACCGTCATTTAAAATAGACGATTTTCTACAAAAAAAAAAAAAATGAACTCCCCACTCCTTCTTATTGCATCAAGTTTCTTGGGCAAAATATATTAGCTAGCTTCTGATTTTACTATTTTTAATATTGATCACTTCATACTTTTTTGTTTTCACTTAGTACTTGAACTTTCAAAATTTATTTCCATCCCATCTTTTTTAACAATTTCGTGGCATGTGTGTTCGCTAACCCGTTAAAAGCACGTAAGGAGTTGACACGACCACATCGAACCCTCAATTTTTTTTTTTATCAAATTTGCTATTAAGCCCCTCAATTTTTATAATTATATATTCATATTAATTATACTATTTGTAATTATATTTATTATTTAGAGTAATATTTTATAATTTACCATTATATATTTATAATTTATAATTATATATTTATTATGTATAATTATATATTTTAATTATATAAATTATATCTATAAATGAAATAATTATATATGCTATATATATATATATATATATATATATATATATATATATATATTATATATATTTATATAATTATTTTATTTAATTATAATTAATTAAGATGTTTATAGTGGGAAGGTCATATTATATATTTTTTAAATAATGCAAGAGATAAATTCTAAAAAGAAGAAACACTGATAAAAAGACCGATGTAACACATTGTTAAAAGTGTGAGGGAAAAAAATTCACCTAATTGATAGCTTAATTACCACTTGGTCTCTCAATTTTTAAAAATTTTAATCATGGATAAAATTAACTATTATTTCATATCCAATCTTTTGACTTTGATCAATCTAAAATTTTTTAATAAAAATAATTAAAACTATTGAGTTGATCTGATTTTTGAGAATTTTATTTTATTCTAATCTCTTTAGTGCCAAATTTATTTCTTATAAAATTATAACAATATACTTAACAAAATTTTGAATTCTTCTTTGTAATTTAAAAAAAATATCCTGAATCTATTCATGAATAAAATTAACTATTATTTCATAATTAATTTTTTAATTTTGATTTAGTTAAATCTATTTTTCTACAAAAATAATTAAAAATAGTAAATTGATTTATTTTAAGAGAATTTTATTTTATCATAATTATGTCTTTGTCAAATTTATCTCTTATATTATTTTAAATAATATATAATAAATTGAATACTAATCCATACTTTAAAAAAGCCTTGATGCTAAATATGAACATAATTAAGTATTAATTTATTTTATGCCTAGTTTTTTATTTTAGTTCAATAAAATCTTTTTTTAGAAAAATAATTAAAATTATTGAATTTATTTATTTTTTAAGAATTTTATTTTTACTTAGTATTTCTTTTTTAGAATTTATCTCTTCTACTATTCTAAAGAATATAACACCACCAAAAAATTTTGAATTCTACTCCATACTATAAAAAAATTTTGATCAATTATAATTAAATAAAAATAATTATATATATTAAATTTATATATTAATTATATTATTATAATATTTAATTATACATAATAAATATATAATTATAAATTGTAAATATTGCTCTAAATAATAAATATTATAATAAATATAAAAGTTGAGGGCTCAATAGTAAATTTAGTAAAATTTGAGGGCTCGATGTAGTCAATTTAGCAAGGTTAGTTTAGTTATTTCAACTCTTGACACGCTTTAGCAAATGCACGTACGATGGAGCTTTAAAAACAAATTTTAAAAGTTCAATGGTTCAATGTGAATAAAAAAGTTTAAAAAACGCAATAGCAAAAAATTGTGAAAGTTCAAAGGCCAGCTGATATATTTTGCCAATCCTTTGTCATTATCTTTTCATATGAGGCGCTGGGATTCGGTGAGTTCTCTGTTTGATTTATTGCAAGTGGGAATATGCATAAGATCTCTTGAAATTTGGCTCTACTTCAGTATATGTCTTCTTCAGAAATTTCTGGCACTGCCTAAATTGTATGAGAGGGAATGTGCATTAAGACCCTTGAAAATCTGTTTGCTAGGTAGCACGGAAACGAAAAATGCGAAAATGGACACGAACACGGAGAAAATGGTATTTTTTAATAATATAAGAAATGAAAGAGAGAGAAATATGTAAATATAAAAAAATATAGAGATATATTTATAAATATTTTTCTTACATATAGCAAATATTGAAGCAACTAATTATAAAATCATACAAAAAATAATATTAAAAATTATTTAAATCAATATTAACTCTAAACAAATAAATGAGGCGATAACAATCAAATAAATATTAATTATACTTAAGTTTCATAATTAAAATTAATAGTAGAAAAAAAACGTAAAACTGAAGTGAAAACGCATTTTTTAATTTTTTAAAATTGCAAATATGTGCCCGAAATATTTTAGGAGAATTTTGGTGAGTTTTCTAAAAGAAAATATTTTCGAAACACAAAAACGTTTTCGTTCAAGAATTTGCATACATCATAGTCTGCCTGTAATCTCCTTCCGTATTCATTGAGAAAGGTGGAGTGGAGGAGACCATCCCGCTATTTTGTCCCCTCGTACAGTTAACAGGCGACCAAGATATTTGATTTGCCTATTGCTCTCCTTTAGACATATTCTCTTTCAAGCTTTGGAAACAAAAGCTGATTCTATTCTATATGCCTGGATTCCAAGTTGGTGCCAGCTAGCTGTAGCTGACTCTTTTTCCTTCCAACCCAAACTTAAAAGATAAGCAACTGATCGTTGTTTCCCAAACCATTCCGCCCTCATTTCCGTTTTAGCGTTTGCAATCAAGACTAGAAGTAAAGGTCGTTGTAACTTGGTTATCATTCCAAAATCAAGCCAATAAATGTAAGTGATGAACAACCTAAAGTCGCTGAATATTCGGGTATTGAGATATAAAACACTGATATAGCATCATAATCAGTACTATCATAATGGATAATCTGAATGTTACACCCAAGAGTACTGAGATACAGGTGAACCAAAATATGACAGTGCAAAACAAAATAGCAAAACAATAAATTCTCGTATCTACATCTATGTTTCTCTTGAATGCATTATAAATACATACATACATACAAACATGCATCATATGTACTTACGATAGCATGCAAACATAAAATCACACGTATAAACAAACATAAAACCATAGCCACAGAGTCTGTGGCTCACTTCAGCCAAGATCAGGAACAGTGAAATACTCATCATCATCATCAAAAATCTCAATCCTAGGCTTCTTGTTAGGCATGTTGGACTTGGTGGGTCTGCATGGGCCAACACTGATTGATGGTGAAACTGTTAGTTGAGGAACTTCAGCTGCTGCTAATGCCTCTTGGGGAAGTTGCTCGCCAAAAAGTCCCATGTCAGCTAACCACTGAAATTCTCCAAATTCAAATAGCTCTTTCTGCTGAGAGAAGAAATGAAAATGTTACAGAACAAGAAAAAAATTTGAAAGATGATGGTCAAACAGTTTTCAGCTTTAATACTGTCCTTCCAATTTTAGGGAAAGGAAAAACCAGCAGACTAATCACTATGAGCAGTCAACATGTTGAAATGGATCAGAAACAAAGTGCAGATGAGCATATTTTGGAGAGCTAGTGACAATCCTACACTTAGCTGAGTACTCAAATGTAAAACCTGCCAAATTTCTACTACCCTCATAATTGTTTAATCAGATATTGCTTTTCCATTTAATTTATGTTCCTGATATGATTAATACAATTTTGAAATGGATCAGAAACAAAGTGCAGATGAGCATATTTTGGAGAGCAAGTAACAATCCTACACTTAGCTGAGTACTTAAATGTAAAACCTGCCAAATTTCTACTACCCTCATAATTCTTTAATCAGATATTGCTTTTCCATCTAATTTATGTTTCTGATATGATTAATACAATTTTTCTACATGATGCTATCAACTCAGGCAAAGTTGGGTCAACTCTACAAGGTAATTTTTTGAGATGAATAAGTACACTAAGAACCAAGCACTAGTTTAATCCATGTTTTTGAGGCATTCACATTTAGTGAGTGATTTTGGGGCAAACACTGGGGGTAATTACTTTAGGACAATATTCACAAAATTAGAGTGAATTTAACAAAAGGGATTCAACCGAAACTTATCACATGCAATTTCACTAATCTAGAAACATTTTTTCTATTAAGAATTACTGATAAGAGAATTTCGGTAAATGCTGAATCCCACATGTAATTTTATTTCAAAACATACCTATCCATTCCAAAGTTATCAGATTTAAAGTTTATGAAAACTAATTAGCCAGGACATCTCTCCTGGCTAAATTAAGTTTTCCATATTATTTCAACAGTATTAACTAGGAAATAGAATCGGTCATGATCTATAGCTTCAATGTCTCAAAAAACAAGTAACGTCAAGGCTAAACCCAAAATGTTCTTGGCTTTTCTTGTTAGTAAAATAGGAACATTTAGAGTTTCTCTAAAATGCTTGGTCTTTGTAAAGATAATTAAATAGGATTATGAATGTTGTGTAATGGTATGGATTATGGAATACATAAATCAACTTTGTTACCTTGTCTGTAGATGATTCAAAATCTGAGATTCCAATCAAGTCATCAGCTGCCCATGAAGAGTTGAAACTAGATTGTTGCTGTACAGGCAATTTGATGGAAGTCAGTTGAGCACTCTGATTGGGTGGGTCTAAACAACTCTTCTTAGTGTCTTTGGTGCAACTAGAACCTAATGCAACTCTGATTCCAGTGGCCAGAAATCGCTGGTGATTCGCAGAGAGGCTACCAGCTGAATGGATTGGTTCGTCACAGTCCTGGCAAAAAAGGGCTCTGTCCTCAACACAGAAAATGAAAGCTGCCTTTTCCTGCTCATCAAATAACAGAGAAGAGACAATCAGCAATATGCCTTCTCACACCCTTCTTCCAATTCTTCTTCATCTAATACGTGAATTCATAATGCTTACATAAGTGTCCATCAACAATGCTATGCATTTTGCTGCTGTACCACAATAATACTTCTATCACCTTATACAACATTTGCCACTACTGCCAAAATGATGGCTGCTACACAAAAGCTTCTATATTGGCAAAGGTATGCATCATCGACACCATGAGAATTATTTGAAGTGCACAAATTCTCAGCAGCTACCCATAAATGTTTTCTTATATACTTATTTTCCTTTCTAGCTTTTAATGATAGAAGGAAACTAGTCATTTGCCACCATGGCCGCGTCCACCCTCTCACCCCTTCCAACCCCTCCATCTTTTGCCTATTTGGAATTAATTCTTTCACATTGCATTAAGGAATAGGAAGTGGAATCTTATTATAACAAAAGTGTTTTAGGATTTCAATATTTTTGTTTGGTCTATCCATATATAAGAAAAGTAATAAGATATTTCAAGTTTTTGGAATCTCATTTTTAAATTTTTAATTAATTTAAAGTACCAAACGTGAAAATAGAATTGAAATTCTATTTTATTTTCATTTCTTGGCGTAACAAACATGAGTTCAATTCTATCGATAATTGAATTCAAGTGGTTTTGTAATAGAATTCCTATGTGGGAATAAATATGGAAATAATACTCTCTTCACTTTTCTATTTTTCCCTTATTTATAAAGGGGCATTTAAGTTTATATAAGGTATTTTTGGTTTTTAATTGTGAGTCTCGTAAATAAAATGAGTTCTTGTAACATCATCCCGCTTTTGGAATATTTTTTATATTTTTAAATGATTTCTTTTTAAATTTGAAAGAATTGACTTCTATCACATGTTTAGTTTCCAAAGAATTGGCTAAATATTAGTCAATTCAACTGAATTCTCTCCTTTCTAAGATTTCCAAACACTATATTCAATTAATACTTTTATAGACTTTTTTCAAGTGAATGACTTTTATAAAATTTATAGATTTTTTAATGATTTTTATAAAATTTATAATAGTTATGAATAACTTTCAAGGACTTTATTTTCAAAGTCTACAAAAGTCTTGAGAAAACTTAAGAGAATGTAAAAGAGAATTTTTTATATATTTTATCCTAAAAAGTCATTAAAAATTTATAAAAATCCATTAATTTTAAAAGTCAATTACTTTTTGAATACCTATAAATTTTTATGGACATTATAAAAGTTTTAATTGAATACTTGGATTTTTATAAACTTTATAAAACTCTTTAAAAATCTTTATTGAATGCCCCTGATTTTTATAGGCTTTTTTAAAAGTCGTTAAAAGTTTTTATTGAATACCTCTTTCCTTTAAAGAGTCTTTAAAAGTCATTATTAAATTCTTCAGATTTTTAAAGTTCAATTAACATCTTTAATTCTCCTTATCCAATACTCCCTAACTAAATGGCTATGTTAAAAAATTCATTAGGTCTTGGATGTAATCTCTCCATCCAATAGTCCCCAAACCCTTGTGTTTTTCCTTACCAAGTCTTCTTCAAAACCAAACAGCATACAATATACGCCACATATATTCTAAAATTTTGTTAATTCCAACACCAAATCAATTAAACAAATAGACAAACCCACAAATCACACCTATAACCCACAAATGACATGAATAAGGGCAAAGAACAAATAAAGTAAATAAAAACTGGAATAGAAAGGGTTAGAAATTAACTTGGCATATGTCACAAGGAGGCAGTTTGCTGGAGATGCATTGGAGGAGAAGCCTCTGGTGCTTGCTTGCTAGCTTATTTGCTGCATGCACTTCTATGTCACATTTAGCACAAAGAGCAGCCTCATCTGCACAACAAATCACTGTAGCAGGAGCTTTCTCACACACATCGCACTGAATTTTCATCTTCCTTAAAGAAAAGATCTTTGCTTCACCACAACTCCCGCTTTACAATCACTTTTTGCTGCTTTTAGCAGATACCCACTCCGTTTCTTCACCTACTCTAGTGATTTTCCACTAGGATAATGTACATTAACATAAGATAAAAACCTTTCAAGAACCGTACAAACCACTAAGCCAAATAATAAGAAAAAGAATTGTTGATGGAAGAAAATTTTCAATCTTGAATCCTGAGCAGGAATCTTAAGTTGAAAAGAAGACAAAGTCTAATCATGAAGAGAAAAGGCAAAGGAGAAAAGAAAGAAAGGAAAAGAAAAGAAAAGAAGAGAAGAAAAACAGACGGGAATATAAGGAACAGATGTAGTGTTTAATGTAAGAGTGTGTAGACGATATCAGAATTGGGAGTGATTGGCGGCAAATCCAAGAAGCCGTGTGTGACGATAAGGCTTTGGATCTGGAGAATCAAAATCAACAATTCTGGGAAATACAGCTATGGTTGTCGGGTCAAACAGAATATGTGTGGTTGTGGTTAGCTACCACGCCAGTGGCAACTGTCTTCATTATTGTCCTAAATATTTTGGGCCGCTTTTGTTGGACTGTATATAGAGTAAAGTGACTATATGTTAAGGTTGGGGCACTTCAACAAAAATGGTGCTTGCTAGAAGGGATAAAACGGATGGGAATCATTTTCACTGGTTGTGTCTAAGCTTATAACTAAGGCACATAATTATTTTTAAATGTAAAAAAATTCATTTTAAAATCTCTCAACTCAAAATAATTTATCTGAAAAGTGACGTGATATATAACAACTATTTGTATATGAAACACCTAACTAGGGATAAACTAATTGATTCAATATCACCACTAAAGAAGAAAAAAGTAGGAGTTATTATAGAAGAGATAATAGATATACCTAAAAATGTAGGTTGGAGACTAATACAAGAAATGTTAGGAGGAAGCTTCAAGTAGTTAGAAGTCCTATACTTCTTGGTTTTCCAAGTATTAATGATGATGTGTATCCTGAGAATGAGGAGAAAAGAAATGTTGATATTAGGGATGGTGATGGTGATGGTGATCCCAATACCAATGTAGATGACAATGTGTATCCTAATAAAGAGAAGAATGCAAATGTTGATATTAAAGATGGTGATTGTTATCCTAATAACATTGTAAATGACATTGTGTATCCTGGGATTGACGATTATGATAATGAAGATGAGGATGGTGATGATGATCCCACTCAAACTGAAGCTGACAATGTGGATATCAATGCTAATAATAGGGATGATGATGGTGTATTTGAGGACCCTGACTATGATACTTTAGATGAAGATGATGACTTAACTATTGTCATTAATGAATGTCAAAAACCTACAGGGAGACCTGTAGGAACAAGAAAAGGATTACAGTTGGAGGAGTAGGTGCTACGTTGAGGAATGCATTAAATGAGGATGTTGAAACATCAGATGAGCACTCTGAGTATCTACTTCAAATGAGTTATTTAGTGGTGATGAGAGTGATGCAGATGATGAGGAGAAAAGAGTTAGGTACCTAGAATTCAATGCTGAAAATGACTTGTCTGACCCAACATTTTAAAGTTGGGATGTTATTTAAGAACAAGGAGTTCATTGAAGCATATAGACAATATGGTATTAAGAATAGGTTTCAAGTCTAGTTTCCTAAGAATGATTTGGTTAGATGTTGGTGTGTTTGTTATAAGAAGTGTGATTAGGTAGTCTTTGTAAGCAAGGAACATATGAATGACATGAATGATCCTACCTTTCAAGTGAAGACTGCAAAGTTGGAACATAGGTGTAGGAGAGTGTTTACTAATTTTCATGTAACAATAAAGTGGATAGCTAATAGATTCCTAAAAGATTTTTGGTCTAAGCCTAGGTGTGTTTGTTAAAAGAAATGTGGTTGGGTAGTCTTTACAACCAAGAAATATATGAATGATGTGCATGATCTTACCTTCCAAGTGAAGACTGCAAAGTTCGAACATAGGTGTAGGAGAGCGTATACTAATTTTCATGTAACAACAAAGTGGATAGCTAACAGATTCCTAAAAGATTTTTGCTCTAAGCCTGGTTGAAGTATCAATAGAAGTATAAATAGGGTTGGAAGAGAGCTAGGATACACCATTAATAGGATAAAAGCAAGGAGAGCTAGAGATATTGCTTTGAAGAAAATAAATGGGGATGAAGTAGAGCAATATGACAAACTGGTTGAGTATAAGCTTAAGTTGGAAAGAATAAATCCTAGTACAATAGTTGAATTTCAAGGTAATGGTAGTGAGTTCAATAGTATGTATGTATGCTTGGGGCCACTAAAGTATGCTTTTAGGGCAAGCTACAGACCAATCATCTTCAAAGATGGATGTTAGTTGAAAGACACTTATGAAGGCCAACAGTTGTGTGTTGTGGGTATTGATCCCAATGATTACATATTTCCAATTGCAAATGCAATGGTAAAGATAGAGAACAAGGAAAATTGGGTATGGTTCTTGAGTTTACTGAAAGATGATCTTGAAATGTATAATTGCCACAATTGGGTCTTCATCAATGATAGGCAAAAGGTCTATCAATTATAGTTATCTAATGCTTTTTGTTATATGTGATATTATGTGTGAATTACATTGAAATATGATAAATGCTTTAGTATGCAGGGCCTTGTAGGTGCAATTAAGATGTTGTTCTCTCACTCAGAACAGAAAAGATGTATAAGGCACTTGTATACTAATTTCAGGAGGACTTTCAAAGGCAAAGAACTCAAGGATATGTTATGGAACTATGCCAAAGCCAACTACCAAGCCAAGCTTAATGAAGCATTGAAGGCAATTAAAGATAAAAACTCTAAAAGCAAGAGAATGGCTTAGGGAAAGACCATGTTAGTAATGGTGCAGAGCACACTTTTCACTAATAGCGTCCTATGACATCCTCTTAAACAACATGGTTGAATGTTTTAACAGATATATCCTTAATTCTAGGAATAAGGCAATTATCACTATGTTTGAGATTATAAGAACTAAGTTGATGAAAATGATAGTTCATAAAAGATAATACACAAAGAAAAAGAGAGGATTGATATGCCCCAATATTCAAAAAAAAAATTGACAAGATCAAGAGCTATGCATACTTGAGTAGGCTAATATATAATGACTCTCTTAGGATTCAATTGTGGACCTTCAAAATAAAACTTGAGCATGTAGGAGGTGGCAGTTGACAAGAATACCATATAGTTATGAAATGGTCTGCATTGTGGGGAACAATGAAGAACCAAAAGCCTATGTGTCTCATTGGTACCATGTAGCAACATACTTGAGGGTTTATAGTCATGTAATCAACTCGATCAATGGCCATGACCAATGGCCAGTACCTCAAAGAAGCATCAAGTATATCCTTCCTACACCAATCAAAGTTCAAAGGGGTAGGAAGCAAACTACTAGGAGAAAAAAAGGTCGAAGAACTGGAAAGAGCATCAATAAAAGCTAGGGGCAAGCCATCCAAAAAGGGAAAGAAAGTGATTTGCTCCATATGCAAGCAAAATAGGCATAATGTTGAAAGTCATAGTCAAGGAGCAAAGGTAATTGTTAATAATTGTGGCTTAGCCTATATTTGTTTTTTTAACTAAGCTTTGTTTTGTTATGGTTTAGGGTAACAATAATATATATACTTCATCAACCTAACAAAGTCCTCCCATAACTATTAGATGGATGATGAATGTGGGTGTTATATATGTTTTCCATATTTTGTTTACCATGCTTTGGATATATGTTTACAATATTAAACATATTGCAGGGTACTAGTCATCAATCAATGCAAGCCAAAGCCAAACATGTAATGCAGGGCTAAGCCAAACAAGTCAAGAAAGAGAACCAAGCCAAGCAACATAAGCATGTCAAGAAAGATAAGCAAGCCTATCAAGCCAAGCAATACTAACCCAACTAAGCCAAGCATTAATCGTCCCTAATATTTCACAACCATCCATTTCACATAGCAAGGGTGCCAAAAGGTCTGTTGTAAATGATAGAAAACCAACCACAAGAGTGAGGGTTGTCCCAAGCAAAAATAAAGACTAATCTAGTTGGGTTCTCATATATATTTTTGGACTTCGTCTTTATACGAACATTGTTCAATGAAACTGTATGTATATATTAGATTGCAAAACATTGTCCTCAAGGCAACTTAATTATTTGTGTTAGTATTTTTTGTAACTTTGTCTTGATTGGAACATTGTCCTAATAAGGATTGTAATCGAGGCAATTGTTATATTTTGATTGATCAATGAAGTTTAAACAATTATTATTTTGTTCAATGAAGATATTATTTTAAATAATTGTTCATGTTTTGTTATGTTATTAGGATTTCATTATGAAACAATTAGTATTTTTTTTCATTATGATTTTTTACTTAATCATACTTTGGTACTATTTAATGTTGAATCACTAGTTGAACCACCTTGTGTTATTGAAATTCTTGACATTATTTCATTCCTTTTACCAAATTTCAATTCACAAATCACTTAAACAACATCATAGTGCACAATACACAGAGATTCTGATAACATAATTAATTTGCTAATTGAAACTACATCATCATTTCAATTTTCACAAGATATCTTAACATTTTCCTTTTACATAATCTTATAGCCAACAACAACCAAAATGACTAGCAGAAATAGCAGTAGCCAAGTCCACCTACTCACCACAATCTGCTTCTTATTCTAAAAGACATTCCTTTCCATTTTTGCAAGTCTTTTTTCATTCTCCATTCTTTCAATTTTTTTTCAGCAGCCTAAGTATGACTTGATTAGCTTGTGGGATAAACCTACGATTCACCCACTCAAAGAAGTCACAATGCCTTCTCATTGTCTGTGAATAGAAATATCAAGCACACTCAAGAAAAATAAAATTGGGAACTACTTTACTACAAATCAAACTATCAAAATTATACAACACCAAACACACTTACCCCATAATACATAAATCTCAAAACCCTTCTCCCAAAGTTTTCATCACTCCATGAAGTCTTCACCACTGATTCTTCTCCACAATCGCAAATAGAAAAGTCGTTGGGTCCATTCTGCCTTGGAACACTATTGGCATTATTGTTAGCAACATTTGGAAGAACACTAGGAGATGCCATATCCTTATGTCTCCTTTGGAGAATAAAGCTCACTTTAGAGAGATGGCATGAAAAACATTACATATCCAAAGATGAAAAAGGAAAACATATGGGTTTGCTTATATTTGAAAGGTGGGGGGTGTGTGAGGGACAAGCTTGGAGAGAGAAGAAAGCATATGGATCAGGTCATATGAAGGTCACATGTCCTTATAAAAGATAAAAAATAGTTGTTACATGCCACATCAATTTTTAGGTGAATTATTTTGAGCTGAGAGATTTTAAAGTGAACTTTCAACGATCAAGGAAAACTATGTGCGTTAGTTTTAAATTGAGGGACAATGAGTGAAAATTATCCTAATGGATGGCATATGGGTATAGTAGTATTACATTCTTTTTTATAATTAAAAGATTATAGATTTATATAAAATTTTGTATAATTCATGACTATTTATTATTCAAATAATCTTTAAAATAGTTATAAATACTTGCATAAATTAAAATATAAATTAAATTTCTACTAATTTATAATCATATTTAACTAAAATGATATATATTACATTCAAAAAAGCTATATACTAAAGAATTAAATAAAATACTAAAAGAAAAATTAAATAATTTTAAAGTTTATCTAATTCTCTAGTGTAATATGTTAGATATATCATAATTAATAAATTCAATTACATAATTCCTGGTATTATGTATCTAACTTAAAATAAAATATTAAAAATAGTTAATATTATTTATATCCTAAGTGAGAACTCCTTGTTTTTCTATTATAACTCAATCATTCCTAGGGTTTTGGATTACCGCTAATTGATCAAATATTTTATTCATGATTCCTTGATTTTTCATAAGCATATCGCATGTTGGGTTTTGTTTATTTGTCAATCTATCACTGTCTTTGATAATGATTCTAGATTCACCTTTGGTGTTCTTAGAATTTGAATGTTGTCCTTCACCAATGATTTTATTAGCCTTGATACTTAGTGGTTGAATGTGGAGCTTCTCCACTCTTAATATTGTTGCGTTGAGTAAATACTCTAGAGAATTTGTCATGTCTTCGAACTTACTTTTTGTCTTTACTGGTATATTCAACTGGTCCCATTGGATGTACTAAAACTTATTTTCTCCGAAATAATTTCTCAACTTGGTTGTGTAGCAAGATTGATTTTTCATAATAGAAAGGACACGTTCAAATATTATTCAATTACAAAAAGTAGTATAATATGACAATTGAATGAAGTTTTCTTTGTTTTAACTTTTAAAGCCAACAATAAATTTAAACATTAGAAATTTAAGGAGGTGTATTGAATTAATACTTTTATAGACTTTTTAAGTGAATGATTTTTATAGATTTTTATGGAGTTTATAAATTTATGAATGACTTTCAAAAACTTTATTTTATTCTATACAAATTTTGAAGGAATGTAAAAAAGAATTTTTTTAGACATTCTATTTATATTATTACCTAAAAAGTCATCCAAAATCTATAAAAGTTTGTTACTTTTCAATGACTTTTTGAATACCAATTAACTTTTATGGATTTTATAAAAGTTGTAATTGAATACATCTTAATTTTTATAAACTTTTTTAAAGTTTTTAAAAGTCTTTATTAAATACCCTATGATTTTTACAGATTTTTTAAGTTTTCAAAATTTTTTATTGAATACCTCTTGACTTTTAAGAGTTTTTAAAAAGTCATTATTAAATACTCTCTAATTTTTAAAGTTTATAAAAATATTTAATTATCCTAATCCAATACACTTATATAAACCCGACCACAGAGCTATAAAAAGCTCCTTCTACTTTCGTAAGCTAAAGAATAGTCAATTACAAAAGTTTTAAACTAAACTTTGCAAATAGAGAAAATCCAAAGTAAGAGAAACGTTATATTGATTCAAGTGTATATAATGATCCCAATATATAATGCAAATATCTATTTCTAGACTTATATATGATTTGCTTATCTATGGAAATTTTAGATTTTGATCTCTCGAAAACTCTAAAAATATTGAACTTTTATTTCAATACATGAGTTGAAGAGATTCATGATAAAACAAATTATCTTTACGATCACGTGGCTCCAATCTCTTAAACCCAACATTTCATTCCATATTAAAGTTGTAGCTATTTTTAATTAGAGGAGTGCTATATATTACCTTATCCTTATCTTCTTTCTATTATAATAACACATAATTAACATTATTATTACATTTTTCAATTGTAAAAAATTTTAGATTTTAAATAATTTATATTTTAAATTATACACGTGTCATTATAATAGATAGAGGATAAAGGAAATGTGATATAGATAAAATATATAACACTTCTATTTTAATTAAGCCAAATACATCATTGGTCTAGCACTAAAGATCATTCTCATCTGATCATGGTTTTGAAAATGGGATCAGGTCGGACCAATAATAATTGAGAATCAGATAGTCGGCTGGTTTAAAACCATTCAAAAAATCAGACACAAGTTTTGGATTCTAGTCCACCCTCAAAAACAAGATATAAAGAATCAAGCCATAAGAAAACCCCATCTTTAAGGAAAAATTCGCTTAGTTGAAGGGTTGATTTCAAACTGCAAGAGAGATCAAATTTGGAGAAAAGGGACAAAAGGGTTAAGATGGAGGAGGTGGTAGTGGATTTGATAGATGTAGATGACCCGTCGCGAGATTATTTGAAGAAGAATGATCAAATGCCCATCTTTAGCAAGGACAAAAGTACTGAATCTAAAACTAGAGTCAGTAACTAAGGTGTGTTTTGTTTCATGAATAAGTTATCAGCTATAGTAGTATATACGTGGTACATGTCAATCCAAAAAATGAAGAACAAATTTTGATCTTACTATATGTATTATGCTGATGTTGGTAATTCTAACTAGTTAATGCCAATGGAAAGGGAAAAATGCATGAAGTATTATGTAGTGAGCAATACCAAAATCTATCTGCAAGAAGTAGTGCAGCCCTTGCGACTGATATGTTCATGTCCAAAGACCCTGCTTTCAAAGTTATCTTGCAACTATATACTTATGATCAAACCGATTGGATTGATTTGGTTCCATAATTAGTCCAATTTTAAAAACATTGCATTTTGATTCACAAATTATGGTTGTGATCCCCAATAACTTACCCTATGTTTGGATGAGGTGTTTATAATAGAATAGAATAAATTTGATTAGTTTAGAAAAAAATTTTATATTTGGGTTGGAGTGAATGAAATGAAATGGAAGGGTTTGAAAGGGTTTGGTAAACCCCCGAAACCCTTCCAAACCATTAAAATGCAAACACCCTGTGTTTGCATGGGTTTGGAAAATTTGGACACTAAAATTATATATTTGCCCTTAATTTAAAATCATTTTGTTTTCTTCCCCGAATTCACAATATAAAAATTATAAAAAATTAATTGTTCACATTTTTTGTGAATAAAAATAAAATATAATTTTTGAATAATAACAATAAATTTCTATTTTAATATTAAAAATTTGATAAATGAAAAAATAAAAGAAAATTATATTTGTATTTATAAGGGTATTTTTGTCAATTTTAAGTTAACCTTCCATTTCATTCCAGTGCAAACAAACAAAATTAATTTCAAACCATTCCTTTCCATTTCTATCATCCCAAACATAAATATAATTTAACACTTCCTTTCCAAACCAAACCAATTCATTCCATTACATTAATAACCATTTCATTCCATTATAAACACCTCATCCAAACATACTGTTAGGGATTTAGGGTTTCACTTTCATTTCTCTTCTTCTCCTTCTTTGTTGCTGCGCGACTCCACTTCTACTGCTACTGCTGTTGCTCAACCCGACTTTTGCTGCTGGGCGCCTCTACTTCTGTAGCTACTGCTTGCTTTTGTACTGGTTTCAAGAGGTAGGTACCGTAGCAATTTGTAGGCTACTGCTGCTAATCCTTTTATTGTAATTACTTTATTTGATTTAATTTCTGCTCTTAGTTGGGTTTGGTTTTGTTTATTTGCAAACTATTGTTGGCTTTCAACTTTTGCTTTTCATTTCTGCTTTTAGTGTCATTCACAATTGTTAATAATTAGTTTAAGAATCAATCAAAAGAATGTTATGGTTGGCAATTAAATGATTTTTGTTCGGTCTTCTCATTCAGAACTGGCATATACAAATATCATTCATCTACTTGTTTATGGGATCCATATTGCTACAAGTTAGAAGTATGTGTAGAATTATGTAGCACCTTGTTACGTTGTTCGTTGGGAATGTAATTGATATCTGAAGTGCTATTTCCTTGATGGGTCATCTTAGTAGCATAGTGTTGATGATTTTATGAAATCTAGATTTTGTCTACTTATTATTGGCCCTGCATATCACTGGTTATAATTCATCAAGAATTCTATGATAGCCAAATTTAACTTGTGTATCTGCTTTGTAAAAGCTATATTGTACCATTTTTAATGTCATTACTTTCACAAATTAACCCTGAAAGTTGTGGGATCAGAATTTTTGGTTTAATATGTTGGAATTTTTATGTGGGCTAATATTAATTATGAGATTGTTTTAACTATTTTATAAAACAGACTGAATAATATAGTTTATTGATTTAGGGTAAGCCCAATTAAAATGTGATCAATTAAGTTATGGGCTTGTAACACCTTTTGTGAATCAATATGAAAGACGGTCAGTGTAGGTCTATTTTAACATAGACCTGTGATGGGTGAGCCTGTTAAAATTATTATAAATAGGCTAGGTCCCCTCTCCTGCCTTTATGATGATTGAAAATCCTAGTTGTTACACCCATCGTAGCTGTTTTATGAGAAGATCAAGGAGAGGAAGACTTAGCTCCCTTTTTCAACTCTTCTGACCTATTATCCGAGTGTTCTATTTTCAGTGATCGGAATAATGGTGCGGAACGATTTGATATTCAACGCGTAAAGAGGTATGCAATTTGTTTCCGCTTTCGAATCTACTGCGCAAACAAGTACGCAATTTGCTTCCATTTAATTGTGAATGATGTTCTAAATTCATGTATTAGATCCTGAATAAATTATTACAATTGGTATTAGAGCATGGTTGTGGTACATAATTTAGAACCCTAGATGTTTTGTATTGTTAATAAAAAAAAAATCTCTAAATGCTTGTAAGCGAGATGAATATCGAAACGTCAGCGTATCCAAGAGCCAAACCCGTCTGTCCCATGTTATTCATCACAGCCAAACCCGTTCCCACCTCTCATAGAAAAGAAACAAACAAAACCCAGAAATCCACCATCCACATCGTCTCAATTATTGTATGATCTTCACCAATCACCGGTTTCCTCTTCACCTCCGCCTCTGGTTGAGCAACCACCACCTCCTTCGCTGGTTGAGCAACCACTGCCTCCGCCTCCTCCTCCTCAGCCGATTTTTCTTGAATATCCCCATTTTTTTCTCCATCCAACAATGGCTCTTCAACATCAGTCGGCTTATTCTTTAACCGGTTCAGATTCCAGCTTTTTATAAAAGAATACGTAGGAATCGCTAGCGGAGAAGCTAAGAGGAAAGGCCTATACCAAATTTATTTAGGCAACAACAACAACAACAGAATTTGAATATTATTTTGGGTCTGTGGGTCTTTATGGGGAGAATGGGTTCGGGTTTTTATGGTTATTTGGGACACCAAAAGATTGAGAAAATTATTAGGGTTTTGAAGTCTTGTGTTGTTGATTTCTTTGATCTGTTCGGCCGGTCACTTGTCCGATCCAAGGATCAGCGTTCTGTGATATATATATATATATATATATATATATATATAAAGGAAGAAGGATGCATGCTGCGGGTCTCGAACCCGTGACCACAAGACCCCAATAAACCCAATTTTGGCCAACCGAACTAAGCCAATTTCTCGTTAGCAACTTATGCGGACAAATATTTAGATAAGCAAAACTTATATTTTTTAATTTTATTTCAATAATTATTAATTTGTATATATATTAATATTTAGGTGGTTTATATACATATAATTGATTGTATGTTTATCATTTAGTGACATTGACTTTGTGATAATAATAATAATAATAATAATAAATAATAAATATATATTTTGCACATATATGAGAAAATATTCATGTGTTTGAAATTAAGATATATTGTGTTTAATATCTTGTGTATATTTTTTTTTGGAATATATATTTGTGTTTAGTATGTATTTTAATTGGGCTATTATAAATCTCTAATTAAAAATAATTTTATGGGTTAATATGAGTGTTACCACCAAAGTGGGACATCCAGTGAAATTCATAGAGTTGTTTTTAATTCTTGCGAATAAATAATTTCAAATTAATGTATATAATAACCTGCCCAAATGAGGTTATTAGATGCATTGATTTTGGGAGAACTTGTTGAGATAAAGATAAAATTCCAAATTAATGTATATAATAATCTGCCCAAAAGGGGTTATTAGATGCATTGATTTTGGGGGAGCTTGTTGAGTTGAAATGAAAATTTCAAATTAATGTCTATAATAACCTGCCCAAAGGGAGTTATTATATGCATTGATTTTGGGAGGGCTTGTTGAGATGAAGCTATTTGTGCTTAAAGGTGCATTAGTCTAGAGAGTCTATCTGTCCGAAGGGGATAGATTTCTCGAAATTAGTGTGATCTCAATTGTATGCTTCATAACTAGAAATTCTATTGCATGTGCATGTTTTGCCCAAAGAGGAATATGTAGTGATGTCATAATTTTCTAGATTGTGTAAATCATAAATTTGTTTTTTGTATATAGTCGAATTCTAATACATGCTTTTGTTTTGTTGCAAATCGTCTCCTTTAGTCTCAACAATAGTACTGCGAATGTGAACTCTTGACTAGCACAAATTTTCAAAGGTGAAAATATGACATTTTGTTTGTCTTGGAATGAGTGAGATTGATTATGCTTTTTATGAAGATGAACCTGCTAAACCCACCTGTGAGAGTAATATTGAAGGAAAATGAATTACATATCAAGTGGGAGAGATCTAATCGTTTTAGTCTTATGGCTATGAGAAAAACTATTCTTGAATACCTTAAGAGTAGTTTGCCCACAGATGCTACTGCCAAAATTTTCATTACTGCTATAAAAGATAAGTACTTTGTATCCGATAAGGTTGATGCTAGAACCCTTATGAGTCAGTTGGCCAATATGAAATACAACTATAGTGGGAGTGTAAAGGATTACATTCTAAATATGATTCACCTTCAAATCAAACTTAGGAGTCTTAAACTTGTTTTATGTTTCTATTTTAGATAAGATTGTATATCAGCTTAATATTGGAGTCTGAATTTTGTCTAATTTTGGAGAACACCTTTTATGTTCCATCTTTGAGGAGAAACTTGTTTTTTGTTTCTGTTTTGGATAAAATTGAATATCATTTTCCTATTGGTAATGGTAGAGCCAATATGCTTTTAGATTCCAAATTGATCGGTGAGTGTATTTTATTTGATAATTTATATAGATTGTATTTGGATGATGCTATTGATTGTGGTCCTTGTTGTTGTGGCCAAATGATCCTTAATTAAAGAAAAATCTTTTTCATTGTGGCACAAACATTTGGGTCACATATCTACAGAAAGAATTGAAAGACTAGTGAAAGATGACATTCTTCCTTCTATTGATTTTGAGGATCTAGATATTTGTGTGGATTGTATAAGGGGTAAATTGACTAAGAATAAAAGAAAATGTGCTAATAGAAGTTCAGATCTTCTGGAGATTATCCATACTGATATTGTGGACCTTAGTCACCTAGGCAATGAATATTTTATTAATGATTTTTCTCGTTGTGACTATTTATACTTGATAAACAAGAAATCTTATATCATTGAGGTGTTCAAAATTTTCAAAATTGAGATTGAGAAACAATTGGGAAAAACCATTAAAATTATGAGGTCTGATTGAGGGGGTGAATATTATGGCAAATATAATGAAACTAGGCAGCATGTGGGATAGTTTGCCAAATATTTGCAAGAGTATGTAATAGTTGTCCAATATACCATATCTGGTAGTCCTGAACAAAATGGCATCGTTGAAAAGCGCAATCGTTCTTTGAAGGATTTGATGAGGAGCATGATGAGTAGGTTTAACTTACCCGAATTCTTATGGGGTGAGGCTATTAAAACTGTCATTTATATTTTGAACTATGTCCCTACCACTCTTGCCACAAGCCCTATACAAGTATGACTATGAACAACAACATACATGAAAGTCTCCATTCAGTCAACATTGGAGCAAAATTTTGACTACAGGCTCACAACAACGGCAACACCAAGCCTTAAATAGAGCCACTGTCCTCTTCTGCCTTACTGCACTATTTCGAATTCATTAGCTCCATAGTCCTCTTAGTATAGAACTTATGGAAAACTGATAATATTGCCAACCAGAAGATAGGAGTTATGAACAGAAGTATTTGGGATTGCCAAAGGCTAAGAGAAACTTAGAAACTCATTATTTTGAAAAGAGAAGTTTTATTCAATCCGACAAATCTTATCTTACACAAGAGAAAAACCCCTCTTATATAGGAGGAGCTCTGGATAAGAGAGAATCTTATCCTTACAAAAGCAAGCGCACTTACAACAGTAATCTTACATGTGACTAATACAACAGACAAGAAGGAATCTTATCTTTACAAAAGCAAATACACACCCGTGACTTAAAGTTACAACTTTATTAAAGTAACAAGACCCCACACCATAATGGGTTTGAAATTATTTGTGAATAGGCTCATGAGATGGGGACAGGTTCATATTCTCATAATCTTCTTCATAGATACGCTGCGCCACTTTGTCCTTTATCTGCAATTCTTCCCATTTTGGAGCAAGATCAAAAGGGTCCTGAGAGTATCCTGGAGTATCATAATAGTCTCCTGTGGCATAATCAATAAGACTATCATGATAAGGTATTTTACCCCATTGGTCACTGGATTGTTTAAGACCTTGGTGATACCGAGTAGGGAGAGTATCCCAAGTGGCTTCTTGAGAGGTTGAAGGCCATATTTCTTTAGGAACAATTTTATTTTTTCCACACATGTGCCTCTAGGAATTCTCTGAATTCTTCAAAGTGTTCTAAAGCATCACTCCAGAGTGAAAACTGTAACTCTTTATAGGTGTGGATATGAGCCATGATTTGTGGAGTGTTGCCTGAAGGTCCCATAAAGCAAGGACGATGTATTATATAAATAATTCTTTTATTTAGTGCAGTATGTGGCTCACAATATTGATATTTGGCCTTAAAGATACTGATCCATTGTTCCAGTGGTTGAAACCACTCTAAAAATGTAACCATATAAGGGTTATACCTTCGTCGTTCCTTGATGTCCATGAGATAGAACCAAAGATGATAAGGACGTATCTTAATGGCAATTGTGTACAAATGGCAAAAATACCAGAGAAACACCAAGAATTCTTTTGGCCATCTCCAGCCTCCATTGATAACTACTGAATAGTCCAGAAATGTAAAAACCTTGAGAAAAGGATATGAGGGATGTATTCCCAGAATATCCATGAATACTGGACCATAGGACCTTAAAAGTAAGGCTTGATAAATAAAGAGTTGTTCAGTGGCTGTTTGACAAATTTTTATATAAGTGACTAGAGTACGGATTTTAGGAGGGAGTCCGGCTCTTAAAAATGACTCATCATGCTGAGAAGAACCAAGACTATGGTTTTGGACTGTTGAGGATGATAAAAGAGTAGTGGGAACAGAAGTAGATGCTTCTGTTGAACTGGATGTTGAAGCCATGAATATCAGAGGAAAGGAATGAGATTTAGTAATAAGGGATAATTATTGTGGTGGTCTGGATAGTAGATCAGGAATGAGGTTCTGATCTCCTTTTATATGCTGGACATCAAAACTGTATTTACTAAATCAATCTTTCAGCCAAAGCAACTGAGCATTTGGTACAGTTTTTCCTTTGAATTCTAATATCTTTGGAAAGGAAGAACAGTCCATGAGTACTAAGAAATGATGGCCCACCAGATGAAATTCAAATTTCTTTATCTAGTTCTTTCCTGATTGCCAAATTCATTGTCCATTCTTGGGCTCAGCTTTACCCAATAAAGATCTTGTTATTGGGTTTGACTTATATTGGAAGTTGAAAAAGCTCAGAATACTTCCTACGGGCTTAAAATTCAAAGGGTATTTCCAACCCTTTACCGAAGTCCCTTCTTTGTTCAAAATGGACCTTTCTAAAGCCCAATATTCCTCTGATATTGCAACCATAGTCCAAGAACTTCAAGCTTATTGTTGTGCAGATAACCATACTTGTTTTCTCCTTAAAAATCCAAATCCTTTATGGAAAAACTCAGACTTTTTTATTAGCCTACCCTTTAAATTAAATGAAGATGTCAATCCTACCAAAGCTACTCATCCAAGAATGACACCAGAAGACTTGGCATTAGCATACCAAGAATGTTTAGAACTCTTGGCCCAAAACCTTATTGAACCCATAAATTCTGCCTGGGCTTGTCAAGCCTTTTATGTTGATAAACGTTCTGAACAAACCTGGGGGAAAAATGACTTGTCATTGATTACTAACCCTTAAACTATTTTTTAAAAGATGACAAGTTCCCTTTGCTTAAAATTTCATCACTGTTTGTTCATATGTCGCAGGGAAATATATTTTCCAAGTTTGATCTCAAAGTAGGGATATGGATTCGCATCAACAATTGCTACAACAATTTCTGGATCTGACCAGAAAATTTGGCATTATGCTTTCTTCCACAAAAATGCATATTACTAAATCTGAAATTGAATTTTTGGGGATGAATTTTGCTAATGGACAATACACGCCTGACTCGCATATTGGTGCTGAATTATTAAAGTTCCCAGATGACAATCTGTCTCAAAAATAAGTTCAACAGTTTCTGGGAATTGCCAATTATTTGCGTGACTTTATTCCCTACTACACTAAAGTAGCAAGACCTTTATAGCTGTATCTCAAAAAAGATTCTCCACCATGGGGAGATGCACAAACAACAGCTGTCAAATCACTTAAACGAATGATGCAGAATTTGTCACCTCTGCAGATTTCTTCCACTGGGAAAAGGATTTTACAGACCAATGCAAGTGATCATTTTTGGGGGGCTATTCTTCTTAAAGAGATTGATGGGAAAAGACGCATTTGCGCACATGCTAGTGGAGCCTTTAAGCCATCAGAGGAACATTATCATTCAACGAATAGATATGTATAAGGGTGAGCCAAAGGTAAGTTCATTAATCATGGCAAACATCACTGTGAATCCAGATCAACCTTCAACTTCCTCTGCTTCTACTAGCCAAACTGTACCCATAAACTCTACTTCTTCCTTTCGTACCATACCTTTAACAGTTACCATACCACCACCTATAACCTTTAAAAGAACTCTCTCTTCTAAAATAGATTACCTATATGAACTAAGCTATATCCCTGATGAAGACAAGATCCAAGAATATAAGGGTGAGCCAAAGGTAAGTTCATTAATCATGGCAAACATCATTGTGAATGTAGATCAACCTTCAACTTCCTCTGCTTCTACTAGCCAAACTGAACCCATAAACTCTACTTCTTCCTTTCGTACCATACCATTAACAGTTACCATACCACCACCTGTAACCTTTAAAAGAACTCTCTCTTCTAAAATAGATTACCTATATGAACTAAGCTATATCCCTGATGAAAAAAAGATCCAAGAAACCAGTTTACCTTTCCTTAATCCCTATGATGCTTTTCAAAGAAATAAAGCTAGCCTTACTAAAACCATCAGATCTCTGATAAAGCCTTCTGTAAAGCCTGTAAAGGAATATGTACAGGCTTCCAATTTTGATCAATGTCCAGTACAAGCAACTGGATTAGAATAATTCATTAATCTGAAGATTCCTCCTGAGTTTGTCCATCAATGGATAGCTCAAGGATTTACCCATATGCATTTCAGAGCTATTTGTCTTGCTGTCAGTTACCATGGAAGAAAAGGCCTTCTTGTGTTCGCAAGGATTGTCTTACTTGATCGAAGATATCTCCAGTATCAGCATGCAGTTATTCGAACAGTGGAGACTTCTCTCAATGCTGGAACAACCATGTTTACGTTTTATCCTAACTATAACATGGCTCTCAAAGATCCAAACCTCCTGCACTCTTTGCAAGTTCAAATTCAGATTGAGGGAGCACCACAAGTCTCTTCTGCAACTGCAACAACTCTTCATTACCAGATGATTTATAGAGTCCAAAATCACTCTATAGATCTATCTTTGCCTAATGAAGATGAATCTTTGTTGATCTTGGCAGAAACCAACAAAGTCCCGACCTGCATACACATCCCTAGGCAGATTTCTAGGAAGGAGTTAATCAAGCTGTTGCCTGAAGCTTGGATCACTAGTTATGAAAAACTCCACCAGTAGGATCAACCAATCCAGTCCACTGAGCCAGTGTATTATAGAAGGGCAGATGGTATAATAGAAACAAGGTTTGAGAAACCTATGCCTCATTTAGCTAACAGAGCAATGTTTACTACGCAGATGATGATGACTCCATATCAACCTAAGGTGAATATTTCGGTAGAATATTTTGAAGTTGATGGTAAGCCTATCTATCCCTTTAAAAGGGATGGTCATTGCTACTCGGGAGGATGTGATTGTGATCAGTGTTACTTTGATAGACTTGAGGAGGAAGAACAAGAAGAAAAGAGGAAAAAAGGAAAAGATTGCTCTGAGAAAGAGATGAGGAGAAGATATAAGGACGGAGATCCATCTGTTGGATTATTGGGAGAACCATCTGGAAAATATGACTATTTGGTCAATTATGGCCATAGTTATATTAATCATTCTCTTGCTCCTTGCTAAACTCCTAAACCAAACCCTTTCCCTAAACAGTCTCCTTTAGCCTGTTATACACAATCCCTTAAACACCTTCACAAAGAAAAACCCATAAACCAAATACCTTCCCTACCAGAAATATATATGTACCAAGAACCTTAACCATTTTTTTCTGAGGATGAATTTCCTCCATTACAGGAACAAACAAACCTGAATACTCAGGTGAGGAGGATGCCTTTTATTCAAACTCCTACAGGAGTTAATCCTCAGGGACAACCATTAAAAATCACTGCAGGAGAAGCTGTGTTGAATTGGCAAACTTCTAATGCTTTAGTCTAGAATAAAATTCTCCAGAAGATTGAGTCAAAGGTGGATAAAGTGTCTACTCAAGTCTTAAAGGTAGAGGATAGATTGACGGAGACACAAAGAGACATGTATGAGCTGATGATCCGATTACAAGCTCAAGCTTATGCAAAGCATGAGGAGATAATGAGTATGATAGACCAGAGAGCTCAGATGGAAGATAGTCGAAGAAAGTCTGTTGAAATTCAGAGACTTAAGGATCAAATTTAGAGGATTGAGACTGATCTCAAACATGCCCAAACAAACAAAAAATGGTTTACATAGATCCGTTTGACATCCCTTTACCATCTATCCATCCACACAAAGCACCTGTCCTAAAAATTCCTACTCTTGAAGAACAAGAATACATGCGGTTATCAGTTGATCTTTTCCATAAAAAACTAAAAGCAGAGAAATTCCCTCAACAATCTGATACCTCTATGCACTCTACAAATTCCTCAGAATCTGTTAAAAAGCCTGACCCAAAACCACAACAACCACCACCTGGAGCAAACTTGATAAATCCTCTGAAATTCTATTTGGATATGGCTACATCTTCCATGCCAGACTGTCATATGGCTATTTCAGCTGCTACAGATTCTTCAGACAGTATTGAGTCTTTGGAATCGTTTGAGTCGACTGATCCAGATGATACTGATGAAGAAACTGTTGTAGAAAATTTTATGGTAGATCCACCAGATCCACCATATACTATAGATCCACCTGAAGAAATGGATGAATCAGATCCACATGCAGAAGTGGCTCGAGAAAAATCAACTTCCAATGGGGGTCCATGGTTTACGTTGGATAATCTTTCTCCAGCAAATTACAGAGATCGATTCCAAGAGTTCAGAGCTTGAATTGATACTCAAATGAAAAAGCCTGGAGCTGTAATTTGTTCTGTTCTAGAGGAATTTGCTGCATTGATGACAGGACGTATGCAAGAATGGTATTCTGCACTTGATGAGTATTCCAAATTAAGGATGCTTCAATCCCTTAGTCAATCAAAATTTTTGGGGATGTTATATGCAGAGTTTGGTGGTAAACCTACAGAAGCTTCAGACATTGCACAAAGAGAATTTTTTAATATGAAGTGCTATTCACTTTTAAAGAAGGATCTGGATTTTTATTATCAGCGGATGTCTAAGAAATTTTATTAATTGTCAGGATGGGCAAGTCCAGATCTCAAAGAGGCATTCATTACTTCTTTGCCTGAAGTCTTGACTAATTCCATGCATCAGATTATGCAGAATAAAGATAGATCTATTAATGATTACTCCTTTGGAGAAATCTATCAACTCTTGATGCAAGGATTGGAGAAATCATGCAATGAACAAAAAGTTATCACTCAAATGATGGATAGGCAACGACAACCTACTTTGAAGAAAGCTTATAGACGATCAGACTTGAAGATCAAATGTCCTAAAGATGAAAAAATGGGATGTGATTGCAGAACAAAAAAGAAAAAGAATTTCTTGAAGATAAAGTCTTCTTCTTCTGATGAAAAGAGGAGGAAGCGTTGGAGATTCTTTCGAAGAAAAAAGTACAAAGGTCATCGAAAGTCTAATAGATGTTTTCTTTGTGGCCAACGAGGACACTTCTCAAAAAATTATCCTAATAAAAAGAAATAAGCTTCTAAAATGATTAAGCAAATACAGATTTCAATAGCAATTGATCTTGAAGATGCTGATGTAGAATCATTGTTTTCCATAGAAGATGAAGCCACTGAAGAAACTGTTTTTGCCATCTAAGATGAGTTTTTCGATGAAGAAGTTTGTATGCCATATCCCTGCCATGGCCTAACTCCAGTTATGGGCTTAACTGCAGATTATCCAATTCAACTTCCTGATGTCACTTCTGTTGCAGACCTTTTACAGGAAGATCATCCAGTACCATTGGCTTTTGTCAATGTTTATCCAGAAAAAATTTGCTAATCCTATCAAAGCCATTGCATTCATGGATACTGGTGCTTATCTGTTAATGATGAATCCTAAGGTGTTACCAGATCATTATTAGAAACCTTACCGGAGATATTTTCAAGCAGCAAGTAGAGCTATTTTTCATATTAGTGTTATTACCAGAAAACCAGTCACTATCCAATTTTTTCCTGGTTGCTAGATCCATTGTCTATTTTTAGGCTCAACTTTGTCTAATAAGGATCTTGTTATTGGGTTTGATCTATACTGGAAGTTAGAAAAGCTTAGAATACTTTCCACGGGCATAAAGTTTAAAGGTTATTTTCAACCTTTTACCAAGGTCCCTTCCTTATTCAAAATAGATCTTTCTTCAACCCAATATTCCTCAAATTTTGTAACCATAGTCCAAGAACTTCAAACCATTGTTGTGCAGATAACCATACCAGTTTTCTCCTTAAAAATCCAAATCCTTTGTGGAAAAACCCAGACTTTTTTATTAGCCTACCCTTTAAATTAAATGAAGATGTCAATCCTACCAAAGCTACTCATCTAAGAATGACACTAGAAGACTTGGCCTTAGCATACTAAGAATGTTTAGAACTCTTGGCCCAAAACCTTATTGAACCAACAAATTCGGCCTGGGCTTGTCAATCCTTTTATGTTAATAAACATTCTGAACAAACCCAAGGGAAAAAATGAATTGTCATTGATTACCAACCCTTAAACTATTTTTTAAAAGATGATAAGTTCCCTTTGCCTAAAATTTCATCACTGTTTGTTCATATGTCGCAGGGAAAGATATTTTCCAAGTTTGATCTCAAAGTAGGCTTTTGGTAGCTAGGAATCCAAAAAGAAGATAGGGAAAAGACTGCTTTTTGTATCCCAAATCGACATTATCAAAGGACGGTGATGCCATTCAGTCTCAAGATGGCTCCTTCTCTTTTTCAAAAGGCGATGATACGAATCTATGAACCACTTTTGCACAGTGCACTCATTTATATTGATGATGTGCTACTTTTTTTCCAAAGATATGGATTCGCATCAGGAACTGTTACAACAATTTCTGGACTTAACCAGAATGTTTGGCATTTTGCTCTCCTCCACAAAAATGCATATTGCTAAATCCGAAATTGAATTTTTGGGGATAAATTTTGCTAATGGACAATATACACCTAGTCCACATATTGGTGTTGAATTATTAAAGTTCCCTGATGACAACTTTTCTCTAAAACAGACTCAGCAGTTTTTGGGAATTGCCAATTATTTGCGTGACTTTATTCCCCACTACACTAAAGTAGCAAGGCCTTTACTGCTGTATCTTAAAAAGGATTCTCCACCATGGGGAGATGCATAAACAACAGCTGTCAAATCACTTAAAAGAATGATGCAGAACTTGCCATCTCTGCAGATTCCTTCTACAGGAAAAAGGATTTTACGGACCGATGCAAGTGATCAATTTTGGAGGGCTATTCTTCTTGAAGAGATTGATGGGAAAAGAAGTATTTGGACACATGCTAGTGGAGCCTTTAAGCTAGCAAAGGAACATTATCATTCAACCTTTAAGGAGATTCTTGTCGTAAAGAATGGGATAAAGAAATTTGAATTTCATTTGGTGGGCCATCATTTCTTAGTGCTTATGGACTGTTCATCCTTTCTGAAGATGCTAGACTTCAAAGGAAAATCTGTACCAAATGCTCAGTTGCTTCGTCTGAAAGATTAGTTTAGTAAGTACAGTTTTGATGTCCAGTATATGAAAGAAGATCAGAACCTCATTCCTAATCTATTATCAAGGCCTTCACCATAATTATCCCTTATTGCTAAATGTCATTCCTTTCCTCTGATATTCATGGCTTCAACATCTAGTTCAATAGAAGCTTCTACTTTTGTTCCCACTACTCTTTTATCTTCCTCAATAGTCCAAAATAATAATCCTGGTTCTTCTCAGTATGATGAGTCTTTCTTAAGGGCAGGATTACCTCCTGAAATACGTACTCCAGTCACTTATACAAAAATTTGCCAAAAAGCCACTAAACAGCTCTTTGTTTATTAAGCCTTACTTCTAAGGTCTTATGGTCCAGTCTTCATGGATATTCTGGGAATTCATCCTAATTATCCTTTTCTGAAAGTTTTTACATTTTTGGACTATTCAGCAGTTATCAGTGGAGGCTGGAGATGGCCAAAAGAGTTTTTGGTGTTTCTCTAGTATTTTTGCCATTTGTACACCATTGCCATTAAGATACGTCCTTATCATCTTTGGTCTTATCTCATGGACATAAAAGAGAAACGGAGGTATAACCCTTATTTGGTTACTTTCTTAGAGTGGTTCAAACCACTTGAATAATGGATCAGTATTCTTAAGGCTAAATATCAGTACTGTGTGCCACAGACGACACTAAATAAAAGAATTATTTATATAATGCATTGTCCTTGTTTTATGGGACCCTCTGGGAACACTCCAGAAATTATGGCTCATATCCAAACCTATAAAGAATTGCAGTTTTCTCTCTGGAGTGATGCTTTAAAACATTTCGAAGAATTCAGAGAATTCCAGAGGCACATGTGTGGAAAACATAAAATTGTTCCAATAGAAATATGGCCTTCAACTTCACAGGAAGCTCCTTGGGGTACTCTTCCTACTGAGTATCACTAAGGCCTGAAACGATCCAGTGACCAATGGGGTAAAATCCCTTATCATGATAGTCTTATTGATGATGCCACAGGAGACTATTATGATACACCTGGCTACTCTCAAGACCCTTTTGATCTTGCTCTTAGATGGGAAGAAGAGCAAATAAAAGACAAAGTGGCACAGCGGTTGTATGAAGAGGATTACGAGAACATGAACTTGTCCCCATCTCATGAGCCTATTCACAAATAATGGAGTCTGACTCATATCAGTATGGTGTGGGGTCTTATTGTCTGTAAAAAAGTCACTTTAAGTCAAGAGTTTGTG
>CATIWR010566098.1:0-22928 GCA_949677035.1 Omphalea diandra | reverse complement strand
TGGAACAGGTTTTAATTCTGGATGAGGCTGATAGGCTCTTGGATATGGGATTCCAAAAGCAGTTAACTTCTATCATATCCCACTTGCCTAAGCTTCGCAGGACTGGTCTTTTCTCAGCTACACAAACTGAAGCTGTTGAAGAGTTATCTAAAGCTGGACTGAGGAATCCTGTGAGGGTTGAAGTCCGAGCTGAAACAAAGTCTCTGAATAGCTCAGCATCTTCACAATTAGCATCTTCAAAGACACCTTCAAGCCTTCAACTTGAGGTATATAGTTTGTTGACTATGTTATTAACTTACAGTTGTTGATTTTCAATTTAGGTTATCTGTTTTTGTAGATGAAGCTTTGCATAACTATGAACAAAAATTCTGGCTGCTATTTGTGTTTGGTATAATCATTATTTACATGATTCTTGCTTAAGTTATGCAAGTCGAAAAACAAGTGCATCAAACTCTTCCAGCATTGCTGCATTTGCTGCATTCTGTTCTTTTTTTGTGTTACTTGAGTATGATATTTTTCCTCTTTGTTTAATCGCTTGAGAATTCAGGATGCTCTATATGGGAGTTCTTAATTCCATTCACGTTTACATCCTTTTTTTTTATTTTTTGAGAAAACACTTTTACATCCTTAGTACTTGCACTGTTAGGATTTTTTTTTGACGATTGTACTCTTTAACAAAAAATTGTTTTAAAGAAATTTCTTGTTTTCCTTTCAACTGTATAGGTGAAAAAATTTTTACATTTCATATCATATAAGATATGAATTTTTTGAACACTTCATAAGACATCCAATGAAATGCGTTTTGTGCTCAAAGCATTTTTCTCTAAGTAGTGAACATGATATCCCCCTTCACTTGTCATTTGTTAGCTGAATCCTTTTGTCGCTCTCTTGATGCAGTACTTGGAATGTGAAGCTGATAAGAAACCTTCTCAGCTTGTTGACCTCCTTATCAAGAACAAGTCAAAAAAGATTATAGTGTGAGTTATTATCTGTATTTTCCAATGGCTTGGTAGTGCAATCAATCTTAAGGGCTGAGGAGATAGTTTTAAAAAAATTGATTTCCTTACATTTCCAGATACTTTATGACTTGTGCTTGTGTTGATTACTGGGGGGTTGTTCTTCCCTGCCTTACTGCTCTAAAGGGCTTATCTTTGATTCCTCTTCATGGGAAGATGAAGCAGGTAAATTTTGATTTTGTTAGAGATGACCATAGTTTGGTAATATCAAAGTGATGAAATAGTCGTGTATTCTAACATTTAATAATTCTTGTGGTGATAGACTGCTAGAGAGAAAGCATTGGCTTCATTTACATCTCTTGCAAATGGACTTCTTCTATGTACGGATGTTGCAGCACGTGGACTTGATATTCCTGGTGTTGATTGCATAGTTCAGGTAGCATGATAACTACTTAGATTACATGGCCTTGTAATTTCATGCAGAACGAGTGTTAGGATTTCATATTAAGGTTATCGACCTTTTACATTATGCCTGATAATGTCTAATGGTTGATTGATGTTGATCCCTTTTGTTTCAGTATGATCCCCCTCAGGATCCAAATGTTTTTATTCATAGAGTTGGCAGAACTGCTCGGTTAGGTAGACAAGGAAGTGCTATCGTTTTTCTGTTGCCAAAGGTTAACTTCTTACATCTCTATCCATGTGATCCCTATTATTTGGTCAATAAGTTACTTTACTGAACTATATTTAATCATTCCTTTGATACATGGTTGGTTCTATATTATGAAGAAGTGATCAGTTTGATTGTCATTTACACAGGAGGAAGCTTATGTAGAATTTTTGCGCATAAGAAGGGTTCCTCTTCAAGAGAGGAAAAGCACAGATGATGCTCCCGATGTTGTTCCTCAGGTGAGTATGATTCCTTAGGAACATAGAAAATTAGAATAGAACTTCTAATCCAGATTAAATTCATGTTGCTAGAGAAGATCTTATTGAACATGATGGACTGCAGCAGCCAAACTATTTAACAATTTTGCTGTTTGATGTCCATGTTATTAGGAAGTGGATTTGGAATTTTAATTTGATTGCCAGCTTTATATCCTGAGACCATCAGATACAAAAATACTGGTTCTTAATTATCTGAATGTTGCTTCATGTGGAGAAATTGGATCTGATTTCCCATATGCTTTATTATTTGATGTTTTTGTTGCAAGCACTATATTTTAGTTGCTGGTTTTTCCTTGAAGATACTCTATATAGGATTGGTACTTCCGTTGTTCTTTTATCCTCTGCTCTTTCATTTCTTTGTTCAATTGACGAGTTATTGTATCATCATTTTCAGATACGTTCTGCTGCCAAGAAGGACCGTAATGTGATGGAGAAAGGACTGAGGGCATTTGTTTCATTTATTCGGGCATACAAAGAGCATCATTGCTCATACATTTTCAGGTTACTAATTATGCTTCTTCATGAACTTAATATTTTCTCCTGTCGCTTGCTCCCTCTCTTTCTCTATCTCTCAAGCTGTGCCTTTTTAACTGGGTTAAAACTGTATTCAGTCTCTCCTTCATATGACCATGTTTCAGTGGGGTTGCAACTGGATGTTTTATCTTGTATTTTGTGTTCTACTCTACAGATGGAAAGAACTTGAAGTTGGAAAATTGGGCATGGGATATGGCTTATTGCAGCTCCCTTCAATGCCTGAGGTAAAGCACCACTTACTGTCAACTGTTGGTTTTACTCCAGCTGAAGACATAAAATTGGAAGACGTCAAATATAAGTAAGAACTCTTTTTTATCCTTCAGTGTATCTAATTAAGTATAATAGGCGGATGAGAACTTATGTAACTAAAATGCTAGTTCTGAAATTTCTCAAAAATGACTCTGTCCTCCGTGAAAATTTCAACTATGTTCATATGAAGCTATTAAGGCCTAAGCTATCATTAGATATCACCTGTGCAAGTACTTTGATAAAATCCAGTTTTTCTTATGGCAACCAGTTCTTTTTCTTGAGATGATAGCAACCAGTTCTGATAGCTAATGACTTAATTAGGGATAAATCTCGTGAGAAACAAAGGAAGAAGAATTTGCAAGCTAAGAAAGAAGCACAACAGCAAGAACCAAAATCCAAGGCCCAGAAGCCCAACAAGACCCCACGGGCTGTCCCTACAGTTATGAGGAAAAAAACAGCTAGGCAGAGACGGTCAGCCCAAACAATTGAAGATGAAGATGAGTTGGCTCGGGAATATCGTTTACTGAAAAAGCTAAAAAAGGGGACCATTGATGAAAGTGAATTTGCAAAGTTAACAGGAACTGAAGAATTACTAGAAAGTATATGACCTGCAGATGGTTCTTGTGTGAATTGATGTTATTCAGGAAGCTGAAGATAGCTTTCAAAGTGAGAAAGAGAGTTAAAAATTCTTATTGAGCAGGTTGAAGCTATTGGTTTTGAAGACTACATTCTTAAACATTTGAACAAAATATGTTGTGGAGAAATATCAACTGGAGGTGGAAAGAGGCACGAATGTCTCCAATTTCTGCTTCTGGCATGGCTGATTTGAATTGAAGATTTCTTTCCATTTTGTTCCTTTCTTTAGATTTGATTTTGTGCACTGTCATATTTAAACATTCCACAAAAGCACCAAAATTATTCTTTTAGATCTTGATATTGATGACAAATTGTATACAAAGTTACAATTTTGTGGTTCGCTATTAGTAGCCTAAGCGAATGTAACCAAATATGTTAGTACACGAGTGTGGTACTTGTAAGTTTATGGTCGCATAAATTGAAGCTGGAATTATATCATTGGTGGTGTTTCTTGATCAAATTCTGTTTTAAATGTTGCTTATTCTTTGCTGTGGCAGATGGAAGTAGCACAGGCTCTTAATATGTTACCAATCAAATGAAGGCTGTGATCAATAGGATGTAACCTTTATTGCTGGGCTGGTAAGCCAATAATCAAGTGGTTATGACGCAAGAGACGTTTAAGCTTTCAGACCTCACCTTCATGTGATGATAAGGCTATACAATCTATATGTATTTACGTTTTCTTTATGAGTTGACGTCTCTGATGCTGAAGATCAGGATAGACGTCACACTGTTACCTCCATGAATAGATAGAAGGCTAGTCTTAGTCTTTGTAATGAATAGTCTATAACCATGCAAGTCAAGTCTTCAATCCATGCCCAAAGCAAACGCCAATGACTTCATGCACTCAAAAATTTAATTAATTTCCAACCATTGGCAATTGCTGCAAAACGTTGTAGGTTTGGGACGGATTTGGGGGGGCATGATTCTTAAATACGTTTGTATATGGACAATGGAAAAGTTCCAGGTATCTTACGCGTCCATTCATTATTCACAAGACGTTTCCAATAGGACAACTCAATAGGCAAAGACTATGGAAGGGCTCATATTGAAGCACTGCTAGCAGAACAGTAGGGACATATGTGAAAGGTAGGCCAGAAGAGTTCCTCCTTATTGTAGCTCATTAAATTTCATACTTAATCTATTAATATTTGTACTGGTAATAAATATTAAACTCATTTTATATTCATAAAATTTTGAATAAATTATAGTAGTCATTATCCTTGTTAAAATATTTTTTAAAATATCTGTGTAAATTAAAACATAAAGTATATAATTACTAATTTATAATAACCTTTAACTAAAATTAAATATATTATATTCAAAAATATCATATATTAAAAAATAAATAAAATATTTAAATATTTAAAAATTGAATAATTTAATACAATATATTATACACATCATAATTAATAAATTCAATTACATAATCTTTAACATTGTGTATCTAACTTGATAGAAAATATTGAAAATAGTTGATATTATTTATATTAGCTAGGATATATATATATATATATATATGTGTGTGTGTGTGTGTGTGTGTGTGTGTGTGAGAGAGAGAGAGAGAGAGAGAGAGAGAGAGAGAGACACGAATATAAATTTGAGTATGTTAAAACCTAATAGTTCGGGTAGAATATGAATAGGGGCACTGCACTATTGTACCTCACCCAAATACAATACTATTTTTATATATATATATTTGTCCATACCCATTATCCAACCAATTCGGTTGTTATCAATTTAATTGGTTGAGTTTGGACAGATATCCATGAATTAGGTACAAATTGTCATCTCTGCTAAAATTACCATAACATAAGTCAATGCATGAATATTAAAGTCATCAATAATTTATATCTAATTCAATGATGAATTATTGATCACGTCATTATTATATTTACCTAAAAGATTTCATCTGTCCTTTTTTTTTTTTTTTCGTTTCTATTTTATCATTCATGAACACTATAAATTCCTTCATGACTCTATCCTTGAAAGCAATAAAATAGTATACCTTCTCGTCTTTGCCTTACTAGCTTGGTGGTAATAAAGTCATTCGAAGTCTTCCTTCTCTTATGTTGACTTCCCTACCAAACACGGATTGCAGACTAGCTAAAAGACCAAGACATCTACATCGAAACAGCCGCTCAACTTCTGTCTCATCTTCCAATCTCATTATCAAACTTTCATAGTAAATCACCACTATTAAGGTTCATATGCACTCCTGATATAAATCACCAACTTGTGCTCTTTTTATTTCACTCTCTTTGTAATTTCCTCGTCCTCATCATGTCACTAACTAATGAAGTTCAATCATCTAAACTTGACCCTCCTCCGTTTGATCCATTACAACCCTCCATTCCCATTTCCTACCCTTTGAAAACCCTCGAAGAACTCGATACTCGAGCTTACTTCAAGTCCTTTCACTACCCATTTAACAAGTCCTCTGTTCCTCTTAAAAGTTCTGCTTTAGCTAACAGGCCTAGGATTCTCGTGTGCCATGATATGCAAGGCGGTTATGTAGATGATAAATGGGTTCAAGGAGGGCATAATGAGAGTGCTTATGCCATTTGGCATTGGTATCTCATTGATGTTTTTGTTTATTTTTCTCATAATTTGGTTACCTTGCCTCCTCCTTGTTGGACTAATACAGCCCATAGACATGATGTTAAGGTACTTTGATTTCCATAATCTTGTTCTATTTTGAGTACTTACGTGAAATGTATTCTTATGAAGACTATGATAATAATCTTCCTTTTTAGTTGGTTTCAGTGGAGGCGTTGAATTCTTCATGCAAAATTATTTCACTAATTTTCCATGTTCTTGTTTGTGTCCATGAATCATAAGGTGTTGGGGACTTTCATCACAGAAGGGGAGGAAGGGACAAATACCTGCAACAAATTGCTCGCAACCAAAGAGTCGAGTCGAATGTATGCTGAGAGATTGGCAGAACTTGCTGCTGATTTAGGCTTTGATGGATGGCTGGTATACATTAATGTCATGTTTGGTATAATCTACTAACATTCATGTAGTTGCATAATAGTGAACATAATTTTATAATCTGTGAATGATTCAACCATCTGAATGCTATACATTTTGTCTTGGACTGTTTTCAAACTTAGTAAAGAATGGTACTTGCAGATGAATATAGAGGTTAGCTTAGATGAGGGGCAGATTCCTAATTTGAAAGAATTTGTCAGCCACCTAACCCAGATTATGCACTCCTCTGTTCCTGGATCTTTGATAATATGGTTAGTGCTATGGAACATTAGACTTAGATATTACATGCTTTATTACTTGAATCTATATATCATGATAATTGAACTGTAATGTAATTGATCATTATTAATATGCAGGTATGATAGTGTCACAATCACTGGGGCACTTGACTATCAAAATGAACTGAATGAACAGAATAAACCTTTTTTTGACATCTGTGATGGCATATTTGCAAATTATTGGTGGGAGGTATTGCCTTCAATTTTTTCTCTTTTTGTTCTTCCATGTCAAAGTTGGTTGCATTCTCTCTTCATTCTTTTTTCCCATAAAATTCTCTTTATTTTTCCTGCAGGAAGACTATCCAAAATCATCGGCAGCTATTGCTGGTGATAGAAAATTTGATGTCTACATGGGAGTAGATGTCTTTGGAAGGAGCACGTACGGTGGTGGACAATGGACTGTGAGCTCCACATAAATCTTGAATCTTTAATTTTTTTAGTATCATCTCTGTTGTAGTTTGCATGTGGGATTCAAGCTTCTGTTGGATTCAATCTATGTGGATGATTTTCCAAAACATCTTTGCATATCAAATATGAGATCATACTGCTGGACTGTCTTAATGGATAATGTTCATGTATGCTTATCTAAACTTCAGACGAATGTTGCGCTTGACGTGTGTAAGAAAGATGAAGTATCAACAGCAATATTTGCTCCTGGATGGGTCTATGAGTCTAAGCAACCACCAGATTTTGAAACTGCTCAAAACAAGTAATACAATTCTCACTTTCTGCTACATCTTGCAATAATTATGATTGTTAAAATTCTTGCAGCAATATTGTTAGTAGAAACTGTACACAACCTATGAAATCCCTTCACTTAGCAGTTGATTTCTTCAAACCTAGGTACTTTGAAACACTAGGTACTGAGATCAAGTATCATCGTTTATTTGTTTTAAATCTGAAAAGGGTTCCTTGAATTGACTTAGTTCACGATTTAATTATGTAGGCTAATTAGATGTCATTGTAATTATGGTTTTCAGCTTCTTCTTCTTTTTTTTTTTTTCCTCTTTAAGTTGATATTCAACATTCATTTTGATAAAACTGTGTATGTAGAATATTGAAACGATTGTCTTTAAGTTGATATTCAATATTCATTTTTATAAAACTGTGTATGTAGAATATTGAAACCATTGTTATTGAGAACTTCATTCTGTTTTTAAATGTTTTGCAGGTGGTGGGGCCTCGTTGAAAAATCATGGGGAGTAGGGAAACTTTATCCCAATACACTACCATTCTACTCAAAGTTTGATCAGGTGGAAAACTATATCCAAAGTTCTTTCCTTTCTGAATATGCTTAATTGTTTAACCACTGAATGAAGTTGTTGGCAAAAAGTTTTCTTTTTTTAATTTAAGAGCACCATTTTATTATCAACAGATTTGCAGTTTTTTTTTTTTCCCTTGTTGGTGATGCTGCATTTTGGAATATAATGAATACCAAAAGAGATCGACAGCTTAGTTTGTGTCCTTTTTGCACTAGTCTTCTATAATATGCGAGAATTTGACAATTTTCAGGGCCATGGCTATCATATTTCTGTTGAAGGGGCGCCAGTCTCAAATGCTTCCTGGAATAACATATCTTCCCAAGGATTTCAGGTGTGCACGAAGTAGATTTTCCATTATATTGCATTAACCTTGTGTCTTTGAACTTATCTTCCATAATAATCAAAATTTTCAGGCTGCAACCATTAAGTCATGCAATTTTTTTATGTTCTTGTGGCAGCCTTTTCTTGATTTTAAAGAATACCCAACTCCGGATTCCATTCAAGTTATTGTAGAGTAAGTCTCGTTGTGTTATATGCATCTTTTATTAGTTAACATATAGCATTTCTCGTATACAGTTTGATTCACCTTGATATGGTAGTCTGTGTTATAATACTATTTTATCTCCTGTGGTATGATTGGAATGCAATAACTGACCTTAACATAAATCTGAAAATGGTAGTTTTAAGGATGCATCTTATAGCGGAGGAGTAAACATCACATTTAAGGGAACTCTGAAAGACCACACTGATTTCACAACAAGACTCTTTCAGGGAAATCTGCTTCTGAATGAATTGCCTCTCCACATAACATATTCAGTAAGTTATCCATCCTGTAATCGTGTCTTCTACTTTTTTCCTTAAAGTTTCTGCAATTATGCTTACTTTTCCTGAAATATAATGCAGGTAAAATCAGAGGGAGGTTCTCTGCTTGGCCTATCTCTTCACTTCTCTTCCATTCTGAACGAACGAATATCAGTACTTGTTGCCCCCTGGGGAACAAACCAGTTATCAAACAACTTCAGCAAAGTGATTGTGCCACATAGAGTTATTAAGCCAGAAATGGCTTCGGAATGGGTCGTACAGGAAACTAGCATTGAAATGAATGGATACATATTGACAGAAATTCATGCTGTGTGCTACAAACCAAAACCTGAACATAGAATATTAATATCAGAATATGATGACACTTCAGTTGAGGCCGCCTCGGAGTATTTTGCTGCACTCGGTCATATAGCGTTCAAGAATTCTAAAGAGAATCCAGTTTTCCCTCCTTCTGGTTCATGGCTACTCGAGGGTCATTACATCAATTGGGGTTCAGGTTCTCAGGGTTCCAAGACCCTTAGCATTAAAATAACTTGGAAATTAAAGGATGGAAGTAATTTTCAATTCTCCAAGTACAACATTTATGTCGAGCAGTTAGCAAGAGATGCTGATGCAAACACAGGTGCAAGAGTAGAAAGTGTTCAGAAGTATATTGGAGTCGCATATGTCGAAGCATTTTATGTTTCTGATCTTTCCATTCCCTCGAGCACTGCTAGTCTCAAGTTCATTGTTCAGGTTTGTGGCATAGATGGCACTTGCCAGAAACCTGACGATTCTCCATACTTTCAATTAGATGTTGAAGGTCGGTAACTTATTCCCTGTATGCATTCTTCCCTTCCTGAAGAAGGGTGATTATGTTTCTTCAATATCATACCCCTTATTCAATATAATGAAAACTTACATCCATTTTAACGGCAACAGCATCTCATCAAGCAACTATTCCCATTTCTAACTATGGTGAGATGGGCTCATTGAGGACATTATGGACTCATGTGAATCCAGGAAGAATATTTTTTAAGCACGAGGATTGTAGGGTAATATTATTTTGATTTGTTGTGCAATTTGAAGATCTGTTTTCTAGGAATTTATGTTTTTGGACTTGGTATTGACGCATTTTATCACATATGCAGACACCTAAATTACGGAGGACTTCATGTGTTCCTCTTCGAGTGCGACCCAAATATGTGATTACTGACTTCCTAATAAGTGTTGGCAAAATGCATGGACAAATTACCATAGGTAGAGTGAGAGAAAGAGGTTTAAGTTGGTTGCTAGTTATGTGTTTGGTTGTATTTGCTATGATATTATGGGTTCTGAACCATAAGGTTGTTAAGAATATTGGAGGGGAAATATACCGGTAAGGGTTTCACCTTCTTAGATGATTACATTTACATGGAATAAGAAAAATTGTAAGATTGCAAATATTATATTTGTCTAACAAATACAAGTTAGATGCACATACAAACATAGCATACTTAAGTGCATCTTTCTTGAATAAAATCTCCAATTCAAATCTCCTCTTTGATTTTTTTTTTTTAAAAAAAAAAGAAAAAATATTTCATGGCATGAGATGCAACATAAACAGTATTTTGCACCTTGAACCATGTTTGACTTCTGTTTTTTAATATAAAATTTAATAAGAAGTTGCTTAAATTTTATATCTGTGATTAAATTTTATATCTAATGTTATCAAATTCTTTATTTCTTTTATTCATTTCTTGTAATCATGTACTAAATTTAGAGTAGCCAAATACAACTCTAATGATAACAGTGTAAAAATAAAGTCGTGTTTAGTTGCATATGCACCAAATTCAATATGCAATTATAAAAAAAAATAAAATGAAAACAAAATTTGATACATCAAATACAAAATTTAATCGATTCTTGATCAAATTCTATTTAGAATTCATAAAAATAATGTCAAATATAGCACACGAGACAATCTCACAATTCATTAACCTGGAGATCTCATCCGAGTTTGTCCATCAATGGATAGCTCAAGGATACACTCACATGCACTTCGGTGCTATCAGATTAGCTGTCAGTTACCATGGGAGAAAAGGTCTTCCAGTGTTTGCACGGATCGCCTTACTTGACAGACGTTATCTCCAGTACCAACATGTTGTTATTGGGACAGTAGAAACTTCTCTGAATGCTAGAACTGTTATGTTTACTTTCTATCCCAATTACAATATGTCCCTAAAAGATCTAAATCTTCTGCACGCTCTTCAAGTGCAGATCCAGATTGAGGGAGCACCACAAGTTACTTCTGCTACAGCAGCAACTTTATATTACCAAATGATTTATAAAGTACAGAACCACTCTATAGATCTATCCCTTCCTCATGAAGATGAGTCTTTGCTGATACTAGCAGAAACCAACAAGGTCCCGACCTGTATCTATGTGCCTAGGCAGATCTCTAGGGAGGAGCTAATCAAGCTTTTACTTGAAGCTTGGATCACCAATTATGAAAAACTGTATCAACAGGATCAACCAGTCCAGTCTATAGAGTCGGTGTACTATAGACGAGTTGATGGGACTATAGAAACCAGGTTTGAAAGGCCTATACTTTCTCTTGCAGATGGTGCTATGTTTACTACTCAAATGATGATGACTCTGTATGAGCCAGAAAAGAATATTCCAGTAGAATACTTTGAGACTGACAAAAAGCCTATATATCCCTTTAAGAGGGATGGTCACTGCTTCTGGGGAGGATGTGACTGTGACGACTGTTACTATGACAGGCTTGAAGAGGAAGGAAAAGAAGAAAAAAGGATGAGGTTGTTCTGAAAGAGAGATGAGGAGACGATATGAAGATGGCGATCCTTCAATAGGATGCTTGGGTGAACCTTCTGGCGAGTATGACTACTTGGTCAATTATGGCCATAGTAGTATTACATACTCACTTGAACCTTGTAAACCTACCTCACCTTACCAACCTTTACCTTGTTACAAACAAGCTCTCAAATACATCCAAAAAGAAAAACCAATTCACCAAACCCTGCCAGAAATAAACATGTACCAACCAGTCTCACCTTCTTTTTCTGAAGCAGATTTTTCATCTCTTCAAGAACAAACCAACTTAAATACCCAGGTGAGACAAATGTCATTTATTCATACTCCTACAAAAGTAAATGCTCAAGGGCAACCTTTGAGAACAACTGCTGGAGAAGTTGTATTGAATTGGCAAACTTCCAATGCTTTGTCTCGGCCTTACCCAATAAAAATCTTGTTATTGGGTTTGATTTATATTGGAAGATGAAAGACTTGAGAATACTTCTAACAGGCCTTAAGTATAAAGGTTATTATCAACCTTTTACTAAGGTTCCAACTTTGTTCCAGATCCAGACTATTTCGGCCCAATATCCACCAAAACTAGAAACAATTGTCCAAAATCTTCAGGCTCATTGTTATGCAGATAACCACACTGCATTTCTCCTTAAAAATCCAAATCCGTTATGGAAAAACCCAACCTTTTTCATAAGTCTACCTTTCAAACTAAATGAAAACATAAACCCAACAAAAGCCACTCACCCTGGCATGTCACCAGAAGATTTGGCCCTTGCTTACCAAGAATGTTCAGCGCTTTTGGCCCAACACCTCATTGAGCCTACAAACTCATCTTGGGCTTGTCAGGCCTTTTATGTTAATAAAAGATTTGAACAAACACGTGGAAAGAAACGTCTAGTCATTGATTATCAGCCACTAAACCATTTCTTAAAAGACGATAAATTCCCACTTCCCAAAATTTCATCACTGTTTGTTCACATGGTGCAGGGAAAAATCTTTTCTAAATTTGATTTGAAAGCAGGTTTTTGGCAGTTGGGAATCATTGAAGCAGATAGGAAAAAGATAGCCTTTTGTCTTCCTAACAAACATTATCAGTGGACGGTTATGCCCTTCAGCTTAAAGGTGGCGCCTTCACTTTTCCAGAAGGCTATGATACGAATCTATGAACCTTTGCTTCACAATGCATTGGTTTACATTGATGATGTACTTCTCTTTTCAAAAGACATAGATTCTCACCAACAGTTGCTGCAGCAGTTCTTTGAATTGACAAAAAAGTTTGGTATTATGCTTTCCTCGTCAAAAATGTATATTGCCAAAGAAAAGATTGAATTTCTGGGGATGCTTTTTGAAAATGGTCAATATACACCTGGCCCGCACATAGGAGCTGAATTATTAAAGTTTCCTAATACGGATCTTTCTCAAAAGCAGCTCCAACAGTTCTTAGGGATTGCTAATTATTTAAGGGACTTTGTTCCCCATTACACAAAAGTGGTTAGACCTTTACAGCTGTATCTCAAAAAAGATTCTCCACTTTGGGGAAGTGCTCAAACGTCAGCTGTCTAATCCCTCAAGCGAATGATGCAGAACTTGTCACCTCTAAAGATTCCCTCTACAGGGAAAAGAATTCTGCAGACGGATGCCAGTGATCATTATTGGGGTGCTATCCTATTAGAAGAAATCAATGGAAAGAGACACAATTGTGCACATGCTAGTGGAGCATTCAAACCGTCAGAAGAACACTATCACTCCACATTCAAGGAGATCTTAGCCGTGAAAAATGGGATAAAGAAATTTGAATTCCATCTAATAGGACGTCACTTTCTAGTCCTTATGGATTGCTCTTCATTTCCTAAGATGCTTGATTTTAAAGGAAAAGCAATTCCTAATGCTCAATTATTAAGATGGAAAGACTGGTTTAGTAAGTATAGCTTTGACGTGCAACATATAAAAGGGGATCAGAACCTTATTCCGGACTTACTATTTAGACCAATACAACAACTATCCCTAATAGCTAAATCTCACTTCTTTCCTTTGTTCTTCATGGCATCCACTTCTAGTTCCACTGAAGCTTCTACTACAGTATCAAGTACTGTTCTCTCTCTATCCACAGTCTAAAATTACCAGCGTAGCTCTTCTCAACATGATGAATCTTTTCTCAGAGAAGGCTTACCTCCAGAAATAAGAACTCTCACTACTTATTCCAAGCTCCTGAAAAAGGCAATTGAACAGATCTTTGTTTACCAGGCTTTGTTGCTAAGAACTTATGGTCCAGTGTTTATGGATATATTAAGGATTCATCCTAATTATCTATTTCTCAAGGTGTACACATTCCTGGACTATTCAGCAGTTATAAGTGGAGGATGGCGTTGGCCCAGAAAATTTCTCATATTTCTCTAGTATTTTTGTCACTTGTACACTATTGCCTTTGAAGTGAGGCCTTATCACCTATGGTCCTATCTTAAAGATATTCAGGAAAAGAAGAGAGTTAATCCTTTCATGGTCACATTTTTGGAATGGTTCCAACCACTCTCCGCTTGGATCTCCTTTCTACAGGCCAAATTCCAATACTGTGAGCCACAAACTGCTCTAAACAAACAATTAATTTATATAGTCAATCGTCCCTATTTTATGAGTAGTTCTGAAAATACACCTCAGATTATGCCTCATCTCAATATTTACAAAGAATTACAGTATTCCCTATGGTGTGATGTTTTGGAGCATTTTGAGGAGTTCATGGAATTTCAAAGGTATATGTGTGGCAGAAACAAAATTGTTCCCAAAGAAATATGACCTACTACAGCACAAGAAGCACCTTGGGATACTCTTCCACCACAGTATCACCAGAGCTTAAAAAGAAATAGTGAACAATGGGGAAAAATCCCTTATCATGATACTCTCATAGATGATGTCACAGGAGATTATTATGAACAACTTGAATATTCTTTAGATCCATTTGATCTTGCTCTCAAATGGGAAGAAGAGCAGATCACCCAGAGAATGGCGCAGAAGCAGCGTGATGAAGATTATGAAAACATGAATCTATAGCCATCTCACGAGCCAATTCACAAGTAAATATGGTGGGGCCATACCTGTCTACTTTGTATAAAGTCTAGAATCTACTTTAATAAATGGAGTTTGCTTTATGATAGTGGAATTTATTTTATGTCATTTGTATTGTTTGCTTTTGTAAAGAATAAGATTCCTTCTTATCCTCAGAACTTTAGCTTTTAAAAAGATGTTTGTTTGTATCTGAGTCTCCCTTCTATATAAGGGATGCTCTTCATTGTTGTAAGACAAGTTTTTCAGAGTGAAGTTTCTTTCTAATAAAAATCCTTTCTTCTTAAATCATGAGTTTCTCAGTTTTCTCTTTACTTTATATAGACAAGAGACATACACAAGTCAGTTTGGTAAATATAACCTAATCCAAATGATTATAATATGATAGAAAAATACAAATCAGTTTGACTTCTTATCATACACTAGGGGTGAGCAAAACCGAACTAAAACTGAAAAATCGAATCGAACCGAGTGAATTCGGTCTATTTGGTTCGGTTTTAAAGTAAATTTGGTTCGCTTCGGTTTAAAAAAATAAAAAAATTCGGTTTTCGGTTCGGTTCGGTTTAAAATTAAGAAAACTGAATAAACCGAATTTGTGAGATTTTTTTATTTTTTTTTAATTTGAGTTTAAAAAACTAAAAATAAATTATTTTATATAAGATAAAAAAAGCCCAAAACCGAAAACCGAACCGAACCGAACCAAACCGATTTTTTCCAGTTCGGTTTACTTCGGTTTATTTTAAATTTCGGTTCGATTCGGTTTGAATTTAAACTAAATTCGGTCTATTCGGTTTTCATAAATTCGGTTCGGTTTGAACCGAACCGACTGAATGCTCAGCCCTATCATACACAAGAGACATAAGAATTCATAATAATTTTTTATTTTCTTGATCATAAGAATTCATAATAAGAAATATTATAATATTTCTTCTCTACCTTACTTTTGAGGCTTGCTAATATTGCATACATCTAAGATGCTGCTCCAAATCTTCCTAGAAAATTTATAATAAAAAGGAGATACTAAATAATTTTAGGAGATGTATGACAAAGAAGAAATTCTTCTGTGTCACATGTGATCCATTTGTGTGATTTGGATCTAGTATTTAGTCTACTTTTCATTGCCAGCTAAGCAATAAAAGAATGTCCAGGAATCTGTTGAGGAAACCAAATTATATGCTAGGCTTTAATAAAAAGATTCTTCTCTTTCATATATGCCTAAATCTTGATTATATGCTAGGCTTTAATTGAAAGATTCTTTACCCCTTTAAGCAGGACAAGACTGAATAGGCAATACTTGAGATTAGTATAGATCCTACTGGAATAGCCATGGTATGCCCCACCTTCAATTGATGAAATTATTAGATTAGTAGAATTAAACATGATACCAGATTTTTAGATGATACTATGTATGGGTTTTTAAATGAAAGCACAAACCCATAACCTTTTTCTTTATTTCAATCAAAAACTCCTACAGGACAAGATTTAAATAAACCGAGAACTCAACGAAATACCATTACAACTTAGAAACTTGCCCAAGCTCAAAGGATATAGAATGGAACACTTGTAACAAGATTGAAACTCATGTCAAAGCTCCGGTTTAAAGTAGTAAATTCTTTCTACTAATCTGATAACAATTCTGCTTAGCTTCTTCCTCAGAATATGCAGATTGCAAGAGCATTTGTTGAAACATGTACAATAAATTTATGTATAGTACAGACCTGCAAGAACACATTCTAAGTACTCCTGAAAACAGTAATAATAATAATCTTATGTACATATTAAACTATAATTTTCTATGTCAAAATTTTCCATCTTCGATGGAATGCAACAACTAACAGAGATCAAGTCTTGTCGAAAGTGAGCCAACTTCTTGTGCTATGACTGCAAATACTTGAAAATCTAGATGATGGGTTGCGACATGTCCATTAAAAAAAAATTCATTGGCCTAATTGGTGATCAAGATCTTCCAAGCAAAGTCTATGAATGGATAAAGGACTTTGTTTTGTAGGATTGGACATTTCTAATAGCCTGATTGCTTCAATGGTATATACTCTTGTTTATGTGTACAGACTAGCATTAGGAGCTCTGCATCATTTGCAGGATAATGGACACTCTTTTTCTTGTAGCTTATGTGTTGCTATGTAGGATCATATAACACTTTAATGTACATTACATTGCTGCACATTACATAAGATAACTATGCTGCATATTACATTTTTTCCTCTTTACATATGAAAACAAAATCTTATTACTATCACTATTTAAATATGAAAAATTCAAACTTATAGCTTTCATTTGATTTGAAGAAAAAGTACATAACTTTCATTTCTATTTAATTTAAGTAATAAAAAGAGGAAACTTGGAATCACATTCTCATTTTTTTTTGTCAAATAGATTATGCTACTAGAATCACATTCTCAATGTTTTTGGCCGAATAGATTATGCTGCTAAGTCCCATTATGATATCAAACAAAATACTATTTATTTAAAAATTAAAATTTGTTGATGAATAAGCAGAAACAAGGAGAGGGAGATTAAGAACAAAGAAATGCCAAATTTGCAGTTGTTCAACAAACTATCAATCTTTAAAAACCGAAGCCATTTGTTAGACGGCATTCTACAACCAGAGTTAAATAGAAATCTATCACAACACACTAACACATCTCATTTACCAAATATCAATGGACACCTAAGGGGTCACAAAGGAGCACCTAAATGGTAAATTAGCAATGTATCAATCTCCAGTTCATAAAGTCTAAATATCAATACAAACTAAAAGGACACTTAACTACTTGGAAAAAAAAAATTGTGTAGTCTCTCTGCATGTGCAGTTATACAGTTTGCCATGTAACCAAACATATAAAAAAGAGCAAGGGAAGGTAGCTAGAACCTATAGTAGCAAGAATATCAAGATCACAGAGATCATACTGCATTAAAGTGAATTTGATCACTGTTTAAGACATTTATGAAACAAGACAACAATTGTCTTCTTACAAACATGATCCTGGTTCAGAAGCTAACTGATACCAGAATCAAACTGAGTTCTGATGTAGACAAATGGTGACTGGACCAACAAACTGTACACATTCTGCTAAAGGAAATTATCTAACAAATATTTTCCTTTGTTTCTACACAACAGCTTATGCGTATCCTACAGCTCCCAAAACTATCTAACAAATAGACAATCAAATATAATCACATAAATTCTCATGTTGACGACTACCCATCATTCAACTTATACCAGATTGAATGGACCAATTCAAGGTAAACCAAATGTGTAAGCAAACTAATCAACCCGAAAGAAAATGTCCAAACTCAAGGACAAATGGTCTACCAAATGACAAAGTTCACTATAAAAACAGAAAACAAGCTAATGAATAAGACTAACCTGAAAAGCGTCCAAGAGATGAATGATATTTGGGTGATTGACAGAGGACAAGAAATTAAGCCTACAATTCAAACAGTTCCTTAAATGCTTGTTCAGTTTGGAGAGGTGAACTTGCTTCACGGCTACGTCTTCACCGCTTGATTTCAGTATATAGTGGCCAACTGAATCTTAGAAATAAGGAAAAATTAAATCAGAATGGGAAAGAAAAATAAAGAAAAAAACAGAAAGAGGGGATACTCACCTGAATCGGAGGCACTGTTGGCCGGCGGTGATGGAGGAATCAAGATAAAGGAGAAAGTTTGGTGTGTTTGGGAAGGGAAAAGATCTGAATGTGCATATTGAAGAGGAGTGCCTTGTGTTTTTTAATTCTTGGGGAATCAATTTTTTATTGAGATCAAATGTTAGGGCATGAGTGATTCCCATTCCCAAACATGAGAAAGGGTCCATTCCTTGGTCATTTTTACTTCAATCAATCAACCCCTAAAACATAATAAAGGTTTTTTTTTTTTTTTTTGATAGAAACACCAAATAATCGGATGGGTAAATACTAAAACTAAAACTTTCCTTTGTACCAAAAAAAAAAAAAAGGCTAAGTTGGCTATAATTAGTTTTTCTTTGATAACCTTGAATATTGATGAGTGCCTAACATTTTAAGTTCTGCTTAATGAAATTCAAATAAAAATAAATTAGATTAACATAATATAATAGAGTCTAATTAAGAAATTAATAAGATTACTTCAATTCTTACTTATATATTCATTAACCCAATTTTGTGTTTAAAAGTCTCAAGCTAATTATATTTTTAAACATTTATTAGATTATCCTAATTTTTTGTTTTGATTTTTTTTTTCTTTTTTTGAGTTTTTGATTGACCTGGTAACTTTTTTAATTGATATACTCAGCTTTTTATTATATAAAATAATGACATATGATTATATTACACATAATTATTTAATAAATGATAAATAATTATCTCAAACTAACTCCAAGATCAAAATCAGCCGTAAATTTGTGCATTACACGATATGATTATAATAATAAATTTAATATTTATTTGATTAAATAATTAAATAATTAATTGAGTGATTGAAAATTAATATATAAATAATAATTAAATTATTTTATAAAATTTATTATCAAGTAATTAAATAATAATTATAATTAAATTAGTATAATTATTATCAAGTAAACCCATTTGGGATTCCCACTTAAGGCCATGCCTTTTTAAGTGATTGGTGAGGCCGCAATGGCTGAAGACTGATAAATCCATTTGTTTTATTTAAAACTTGGTTTTAAAAGCCTTAAACCCTCGCTTAATGGTCTATCCACACACTAAATTAGTCTATACAGACACTTGACCATCACGGCCCATATCTTATAAATGGGAGGAAAACTCGACCAAATGGATTAATAGAAAGATACATGCCACAACTAGTAGCTCATGAATTCCCACAGCAATATGGATGGACTATGATAAGACATTTAGTCCAGTGACAAAGATAGCTACGATACATGTCCTCATAGCCTTAGCAGCTAATAAATCCGGAAAATTATAGCAGATGGATGTGGAGAATTCATTTCTACATGGACAGCAAATTTGTAAGTTGAGAAAAGCTTTCTATCTTTTAAAACAAGCTCTTTGAGGATGGTATGGAAAGATAGCGGTGTTCCTAGTATATAATAATGGTTGTGCACTAACGACAGCAGGCTCAAGTTTGTTCGTAAAGAAATAAGAAGGCAGACTAGCAGTCTTGTTAGTATAGATGATGACATCGTAATTACGGGAGATGATAAAGGAGAAATCAGTCGGATTAGAGAGAACTTGTCAGTATGTTTCCAGATGAAGGAGCTGAGGGAGTCAAGGCATATTGTAGGACTGGAAGTTGAACAAACAAAAGAAGGATTGTTCTTATGTTTAACACATTAAATATTCCTAATTATAATTATTATAAATATAATATAAAGAGCAAAACATCCAAAAATTATCTTGTGATTTCACACTTTACACTTTGGGATCGGTGAAATTTTTTTGTGATAAAATAGGGTTTGAGGTTTCAATTTGTTGGCACATATGATCCAAAATAATTAATATTGTAAAAAAAAATTAGAAAAATGACTCATTTTGATCATTGAGCTATTTTGGGATGTCCATTTTAGTCCAAATTTATCATAAAAATAAAAAATTATATATTTTCATAAACAAAATATTTTTAAGTGAATTTACATATTTAATCACATAAAAATGTAAAATATTATTTATATTTAAAAATAAATGAATGTCATATTATAAAAAAAATTTAAATTAATATAAGAAAAAATAAAAAATTAGATTCGAAGAATGTCATTTTTAAAAAATACTAAAAATTATTTTTTGGATGTTTATGCATTTCAAAATTAGTATTTCTTTAAATGTCAATCACCATTATTTTTTACAAAAATTCATTAAGGCTTTTTAAATAAAAAATCTTGAAAAATATAAGAAAATTAATTTGGAAAATTAATTCATGTTCATTATCATTATCATATATTCTTCATCATCATCTCTCATTTCAAATCTAATTAAAAATTTCATATCCCAAATTGGACTAGATTTGAAAATTTTAATTGGATTTGAAATGTAAGATGACAATAATGAATGATAATTAATTATTAGATTTATTTTTATTTAAATTTGTTCATGAACTTTTTAAAAATATGTTAAAGAAATAATGATGATTGAAATTTAAAGAAAAATGAACTTCAAAATGTATAAATATTAAAAAAACATAATTTTTAATAATTTTTTCAAGAACATGGCGTTCTTTAAATTTAACTTTAAATTTTCATGATTTTAATTTAATTTTTAAAAATATGGCATTATTTGTTTTGGAAGTAAATAAAATTTTAAAAGTTCATTTATTAATAGATTTTCTATGTGATTTAAATGTAAATTCATCAAAATACATTTTATTTATTAAGAAAGTATGAAAAATTATTCCTCTTTCTTTATTTTTAGGACAAATTTGGATAACTTGGACATATCAAAAAAGTTACAGGTTCAAAATGAATTATCTATCCGAATTTTTAATGATATTGGTGATTTTGAACGATATATGCTAAGAGAATGAAACTTAAGGGCTTAATTTATCATAAAAATTCTCATAGACTCTGAAGTGTAAAATGATGATACCACATGGTTTTTTCATATACTTTTTCTTAATATAAATATATTATGATAAAGTATTATACACATATTAGTTATTCTTTTATATATATATATATATATATATATATATATATATATATATATATATATATAGTATAATAAAATAAAAAATAAATGTGAAGTTAAATTATTTTAATAATATAATAAATATTTATAATTATAATTATTATAAAATATAGAATAAATATATTATGGCTAATATGCAATGTTTCATGTTAATATTATCATTATTCAAACGTTCAAATAAATGTAAATATAATAATTGTAATCGTTGCTTAATTATAACTTTAAAATATATTAAAATAAATTCAAATTTTTATGGTAAAATTGTAACAATTAATTAAAATTTATCTAATAATTTTATTAATAAATTTAAAATATTTAAAAACGTATTATCCATTTTATCATTATATTTAAGTATTATATAATATTTTTGTTTTTTAATATAAATTCATTAAAAAATTAAAGAAATAAAATATGATTCTTTTTTTAAATTTTTTTATTGAAAATAACATGATAGAAAATCATAGCAATTAATTATTTAAATATATTTTTTAAAATAAATAATAAATAAAATAATTGAATGCATTAAATTTATTAACTAAGAATATTTTCATGTCATTTGTTCAATGATTTCATTCAATCAATATTTTGTATATTTTTTCTACTATTATATAGTAAAATAAATATTTAAAATATTAAATCGAACTATGCAAAACCCGGATATTAATTCTAGTAAATTAAGATTAAGATGAACGTCAAACTTATAATTAATGCAAAAGATTAAAGTTAAGAAGAAAAATTCAATACCCATTAATAAACAAATAAATCCATTTCTTTCCTTATGTAATAATAGAAATAAGTAGTTAATATGAATTTGAAGTATAAAAAGTTCTAAGAATCCAAATACATAACAATTGTCACAATTAATCTCATATCAACCTTCATGTAACTGTAGAAGATGAGACACATTATTCTTCTCATATTTGGCCAATGAATTCAAACCTAAACCAACAGTTAGTTTTTTAAAAAGGTTTATAAGAAGTAACAAAATAAGAGATGACATCGGAGAAATATAAACTTACTCTTCAAAATCTTAATTAATTATGTCAAATAATAGATATAATTAAACATAATAAATAATTACTTAAAACTCACCACTGTATGTTATATAAACGTATCATTTTATTATTACAAGAGAACAGTGCAATATGTTTATCTTCTAAACTTTGAAGTATTGATAAGGTGATAACTCTCTGCACCCATCATTAATTAATAATATCATGAAAATACATTGGTTTAAAATGAAAAATAATTCAATAAAAATTAGTTATACTCTATTAAAAAAAATTGAGTATTTATGCATTCACTAAATGAATTCAAACACAAAGAATTAGCATGACTTTTTTTTTTTCTTTTTTGGGTAAATAAACCAAATTATTATTGCTAGAACTAGCAGTATAATCTATTAACAGCTCTATATATTTGATAACCAAAGCTCCTGCATTTTGTAGTTCAACAATTTTGAACAGTATTTATTGTACTTCGTATATTCCTATAAAGTAACTTGTTTGTTTTATATCCAAGAAGCCCTCACTTAAATTCCCTTTAATTTCATTAATTGAAAAATCTTTAACAAAAATATTGTAAATTTTTAATATATATTAGGTGAAAGAGCAATAACTAAGCAACTGAAATAATTATAAAGTATAAGATATATATATATATAGATATATATATATATATATATATATATATATATATATATCTATATATATATATAGAACACACGAACTTTGTCTAGCGGGG